>JAMKCH010077476.1:0-15266 GCA_023653785.1 Ophioderma brevispina | reverse complement strand
TCAGTAGGTGGTCTACAACAGATACAGTGCAATTTGAGAGAAATTAGCATCCTGAAAAATATTTCTCTGTCACTTAAAAATCAGTAACATGCAATGCAATGCAAACCCATTCCCAATGTCATGATACGGCATGCTTGATGTGATGAGTTAAACTCCGCATTGAGCAAGAACAAAATTAGCTGGTTGCACAGCTTGTCGCACACACCTTCTCAAAACCATCTTTTTCACGAATATCAACTTTCTAAATCCCATCAGTCTTCGTCTCCATTCATTTCCTTTGGAATTTATAAGTATTGATTTTCTTGTAAAGGGCACGCGTAAACACCCTTGCAGGCTGGATTCTGAATGGAGATCAAAAATTTATTTCACGTTGCAATGGTAGAATGTCAAACAATGAACTACGCATGTGCAGGTTGAATTTAGCTGATGGGCATGTTGTATTTCGCATACGTGACGATACGACAATTGGAACCATAAGCGTACGAGAGCCATTTGGAGTAATGTACCCAGTGTTCATTGGCTTAATATGTTTCTCACTCAAATCTCTTTTAGAAAGTTGTGAAAATCAACCAATTTCCTGGTTACTGAAAGCTTCAAAATGGCGATGAACTACATGTGGATCATCATCATGTAACTCGAGAAAAAGTCCCGGAAAAAAGTATATGTGTACTGAGAATTTATTGTAAATGAAGCCGCAGAAGTAACATCGATATGGAAAGATATGGTTGAAAGGGTAATTACTGCACATGATCGACTTGTGGCAAACTTTTGCTTTTTCCGATTGTCATGAGATTGACAGAACACTGACACCAGTCACACACACTGCCACTGCACTCTGTGGCAGGGAGGCAACAAGGGCTAGGGGCCGACCAGGTAACCTTGTCAATCACGTAGTCTATTTTGTGACCACAGTTAATCGATGACCTCATACATCTAATCCCAGGTCCAATCGATGCCCAATGAGCCGATTCACATCGCGAGAATGGAGCTAGTGTTAAGAGCAATGACAAACGTTCATAGATTTTTGCTAGCACTCGATAGATGCTTTTTTGCTAAGTCATGTAAGTTGTTAAAGATTGCAGCTATATATAGTATAGAACACCAATTTACCATGAATATGAAAAGGGTAGAAAAAACTTATGATTACTAGACTGAATTTGATACGATAATTTACCATTTTTATATATAGGCCTAAACTACTCAATTATTTCTTGATAAAATAAAATGTCGCCGGGCCCACTGGCAGATAAACTGGCAGGAATGCGGCTAACCACGCGGTTGTGGGTTATTTTATTCCAAAATTTGTCACCAAACCAGATTCTAATTTCTGAAGATCTTTTATAAGATAGTTCAGAAGAGCGCTCCCTTAAAAGTGTGAATGGTCATTTTTGGGGACTACTAAAATTATCTCAATAGTCGCGTAGCTCTCGATCATGATGGAAACGTCGCATGGACATTTTTTTCATTGATTTTCCTCTTTAGTTTGGACGAATGATGAAATCCATCCATGGGACATATGTGCCCCACCATTTTCAGGATACCTAACATTACTCAAATAATATCAAAAAATTAGATTAATATTAAGGTCATTTAGCGGGAAAATAACTCAAACATGGGCAAACCTCCACAAATACGAAATGGACCCGATTTGGTGATTTGGCCGTTGTTTTCTAGGTTAATAACGTCATTTCTGGCTTCCTAATGGCACATGTGCGGGACAGTCGGCTTTTTTTCTTTATTGATACATTTTAAGACTGGGAAGCAGGTTGCCGTCGGGGACGTCTTTCTTTTAACTAGGGGCTGAGATTACATTAAACTTAAATAGAGAAATGAATAAAAATAGGGAGAATGCGAATGTCAACATTAACAGGCTGGAGGGGCTTCGAAGTTTAAGCTAGTAGGCCTATTATAGGCCTATATTCTGTCTCTGAAAATCGTGACGATTACGAATACTTCTCACCTCCCTGGGTAGTTGTAACTTGATTCGATTGTAATGTTGTGGGCAACTGTGAGGCGACCGTGCGCCATTCAAACCATTAGTTGTAAAGGAGTACCGCCGCTCGTTAGGCGAATAGCGGAACCTGGTGGTTGGATGAGGTCATCAGTCAAAATAGAAGACTACTTGATTGACAAGGTTCCCTGGTCGGCCCCTAGCCGCTTGGTTGAGGACACACATCAGTGAAACATGTGGATATGATTATTTGACCAATGTTCTAAAATTACCGCAAATGATGTAGTCCCAATATTGGATAACGGTTCTCCGACCAGTCGGGAAGGCTGAAAATAAACAGTGTGGGGCATCACGAATGCACTTTAAGACTTAGTCATAATGTCTTGGCTTAATGTTTATCGTAGATCGAAAAATATCAACAGAGGGCGCTCTACCCCAAAGCATGATGGGAGTCGAAAAGGGCAAAAACAAGAGCTGGATTCCGGATGATGAATTAGGCCATGGGAATGAAAGTTTATATTTGCGTCCGCCGCCCGCTAGTCCGACCGAGAACTCGACGCCGAAAATTTTCACTTTATTTTCTAAAAGTCATTAGTTGCTTAAAAAGATGCTTTAATCACATAGATAAAAACAAGTTATAAATCTCAAACAGCTGGAAAAGGGTACAATAACGCACTAACAAAGACTACATGCATGTTCAGTCTCTGAACAGACAACATTTCTGATGTGATTGATTCTGTCCGCTCTGGCTGGATGAGAAAAAACCCGTGAAATCGCAAGTTCAACAATAAAATGTACATAATGAAGAATGAAATAAAGCCTCATGCTTTTAAAAAAAATGTGCGGACGCCAAATCCTAAAACTTTCATTATTTGGCGTTAAAAATGTGGTTAATTGCCTATTGGCCGATGGGAACTCAAAAAAACTTTGCAAAAATTTGGTGTCTGGATTAACAAAAAATCGCAAAAAGAATCCAAAGCTGTAGAGTATACACCTTTTATCTGTAACAAGTTCCAAGCTACAAATAAATGGCGAACTGTTTGGGAGGAGCATAGACATTTATTGGTTTGACAGGAGCGGGATCTGACCTGGCTGTAGTGCAGCTAGAGCCCCTGGTACGTCAGTGGTGGTAGAATCACACTTTGATTATAAATATTAGCACAAATATGACATTGTAAAATGTATACAGAAAGTTTATATTTTTCCTACATAAATTATTTGTAGTGATCGTATATTTGTCAACAGCAGCTTTAGACATGAGTGATCACCGAACGCAAATATAATTAACTGACTGTCTCACTTGCGGAGCGGTGGCCGGCGACGGAGTCGGGATTGCCCTGCACGTGAATGTAAACAATGCTATGTGAATGTAAAAATCCATTCGTCAATGTGGACAAATAGTTGAAACTTGGACAAGAGCCAACTTGAAAGAAATTTGTCTAAACTTGGATGTACCGTAGGCCTAAACTAAACCAAAAATAGCTATGGTGGAATATCCATATACGTTATGAAAATGCACTAGCGTGATAGAAGTATAGCAGAGTTTTCCATGTGCGATGAGCGATGCAGTACTTGTGGGCCGTATCCAAGAGGCAATCGATGCCAAGTTGAGTCTAAGTGTGCTCCGTGTACGGCGGTGTATATCAGATTGGTGTTCGTCGCGAAATGTTCTTTTCCTAAACTAATATTAATATTGAAAAAAATCAAATATACAATTGTGAATTTGCTAATCATACTGGGGATGATAGTCGGATGCTTCTTTATACGGTTTTTAAAACGACGAAATTGTGATGTTCATAATGTCATGGGAGAATTGAGTTACGGTAGTCAAATCATGGGCGGCTGCACGGCTACATCTTCTGGTTATTTTTGGAGGGATAATTTGTCGTACCTTTCATATAAACACAGATTAAGTGTAATATATATGGACACCAACATGGAGTGGCAGTAAATTATCATCATTACTTAAATATATTGAAAACATCCCCCCAAGTAGCTTTACTGTTTGCCGTGATGCCTCATTGACAATGCACGGAAACAAATGATGAACTGATGATCGCCGCGTGGGGGTGCTCGGCCCCTTTTCGGCCCATGATCCTTTGCGGTTTTATCTACGATAACTTATGGCACGCGCGTGTTGTTTGTTGTGTGAACTTGGTCTATGTGCAACCCGGTGGGCGCGCTTTTGGTGGAAGATGGTAGTGGTATACAGTAACTGTCCACGAATTACTATCCAACTATAGCTCTTGATAAGTCAGTTACCATTTATAACATGTAATTTCTTCATCCTAGTGGAAACTGCGGTGACAGTATCGGGTAACAAACCAATGGCCACAGCACCAGATGAGGGAAGAGTTTCAACCCCAGAGGAAGATGAGCTGTTGAAGAGTTTAGGCAACGAGGATCAGCCCATCAGAATACAACCAATGGCAGAGGAGAGAAAGTCAGTAGGGAGGCGCCAATCAGCTACAGAGAGGACTGAAAGCAAACAGGCAGAGACTAAGCTAAGGCCTGGCTCATGGGGTAGAAGTTTAAAGGAAACTATCAGTTGACTTCTGGACATAACTAAATACTTAGTCAAAAATTGATCAATTGTACCCAAATGAAGTAATTTTAAAGGGTTGTCCGATTTCCAGTTTACGTATCATAAGTTTTCATTGATAGAATCGTCGTCAGCCCAAAACCACAAAGCCATCTGACAGTTTTGCAACGATTAATAAATAAATTGAGGAAAGAGCTTTAAGAGCTAAAAAACATGAGGTTTGTTGGCTGTATGTGGATCGATTTCTATGCTCTTTGACGCCGTGTTTTCAAACACCTGGTTGTGCTATTCCAGTTACTTAGGTACTTTAACTTCATTAAAGTCCCAAAATGTCTGGGGACTCTAGGTGTATGTGTTGAGATTGCTGATTGTTGTACGAGTAGTTCCTGGTCGTGGATCCACTTTAAATCACTAACCAATCTCTCAATGGACAGGGCCAGTTCAAACTTAAAGCAGTCTCTGAGTCTGTATAGGTCAAAAGATCTAAAAGATTTTTGACGACCCTGATATAAGAATGGAGTAAGTAACCATCTGAAAGGTAGGAATCTATTCTTAAGTGTTTGGAACCAAAAATGTTACACTCGCCAGTAGAATGAATCTTCATTGGTCAAGATCTGTTTAGTCTAAACCGGTGTGTAGTAGATTAATGCCAAAAAAAAATGAATTCTTCGCTGCTGTTTTCACTCATGCTCAATTTCAGTGAGACAGAAGTAAATTAACCCTCCTTTGCTGACCGCTGGGTTCAATCCACGGACCATGGCAAAGAAAGCCAAGGTGGGGATGGCGGGACGGATGAAATGAAAGTAGTGGAGAGGAGGTTCAGGATTAGACAGAAGGAGATGAAGATGAAGGGCTTGGAGCTTTCATCAAGGGAGGAGAAAGCATTAGAGAACTAGAGCAGACAGGAGAACGGTATCCTTTTATACTATTAGGGAGTGACCAAAGGTCCACTGGCCCCACGAATCATTTCTCCCAGTCTCGAGGCGTAGGGAATGCCTATAACATTAATGTGTGGTTTATTGGCTTTGCCCAGCAGCAAACCTCTAACCACACACAACAGGTTATTAACATGCCTTCAACCATTGTTCTATGCACACGGAAATGAAATGCTTACTCTGCAATATATGGTAAAACAGGTGCCCAAAGGCTAGGCTCACCGCCGGAAAACTGTGGATTGATCAGGAAGGGCATCCGGTCAAATTATCTTTTGCTCCAACTAATCCTCACACAGCAGTATATGAGTGTGAGGGGAATCCGGCCACCCTCATTTACGGGGACAAAACCTGATTAAACACCTTGGTTTACCTACCTACTAATGACATGACCACCCACCCACCCACCCCCCCTGTAAGATGTATAACAAGAGAAACGTATTCAAACATACTAAAATTAATCCATGAACATGCTAAACCACTGAGAAAAGACAATTGAATCTCCACCTGGCGAGAGCGTGGACGGTTTTTAATAGGTGCTTGTCGTGGCGAAATACAAAAAAACTCTGGGTTCGAATCCCGGTGGGGACACTTCCACATCGCTGGATTATGCAGGCCAGGTACTCAAATTCTGGATTGATTGCTATACCAGCATTGGATAAAAACAGATACCGCTCTCCTCCATGGTTACTTGGAATTGGGCAAATGATCATGAAAGCATCCCGTCAATCCCGTGTACAGAGATTCCCCAACTGTGTTTACATTGCAGCCAGCTTCCTCGGAAAAGAGCAGGGTGAATTGATGAAAACTGTGACTGTTCATTCACGCCAGCGTTTTTAAAAAAACACACAAAAAACAGTCCCTGTTAGAGGCATCCGTGTCTTGGATTAAACAGGCCCTGGATCAGGTTATATCCGCTGAATGAATCCTGACACCACAACAACGCCATCGCCAAGATGTGGGCTACGCAAAGGAAAGACCCCCCCCAAACACACATAGGCAGGATATGGCGGGGAGGTCAGCCCCCCTCACACTCAGGGCTGCCAAAAGCCATGGAGACTGTGTGTGAGGGTTGCAGAGTGCATTCCCAACCAATTTTTCAATGGATAGGTAAAAGATTATAAATATACTCGAAATAAACCACTAACCCTCGACATTTTTGGTAGTTGTCTACCAAATTCTAAAAAGGTGCAACATTTAGAGAAATTTGTAACCTTAAAATTCTCCTTGCTGTCATTTTAAATTTGAAAGGTCACGGTGTAGATAGATGAGTGGAAAATCAAATCAACTTGATAACCGTAAACAAAAAGGGCCTAGCCTTATACTCTTGCAATTTCTTTTGATAGATTCGTGAATTCCATCTTAACAACGGTATTATCTGTACTCACTTTTACTTCCTTAACTGTATCCCACACAGATAAATGAAAACTACTAAAACTTAGCGAAGAAAGAACATAAGCAAAGAAAGAAATGGAAGTGGTGATGGAAAATTGTACCAACTAAACCATTTACATTTTCAGTGATATACCCATGGCTTGAAAGCAGTAAGTGAGGATTTGCGATTTTTTCGCGCACATGGCCTTATTTCCAGTTGGTTTTCAGGTCTTCTTCGAACAGTCTGATTGGAAAAGATTTGGTCAAAAAATTAATAAGATAACAAATTGGATGATTACGCCCAGCATATTGGTTCGCTAGACTTTAAAATATTGGGCTCGACTACGCTCCCCCACATTTTTGCATCAAGCTCAACCAATAATATGTGCTCCCCAATCCATTTGCTTACCAGACTTGGGGTTGAAGTGCAATAGGGGGTCCTTATAGGATTGATGTCAAAGGTCAGGACCAGGTCAAGGTTATTGAGTTCATGTTCCATATGCCATCTTTTGCCAAGGGGGATCACACAAGTTCACTTGCTGTATTATCTTTCGAGAGAATACACTGTCATTACAAAACTCAACTGGATCCCAGGACTTTAAGAACCTGCCAACTAGTGCATGGTTAGTTAGGCTGATGTGCGGGGGGGGGAAAAAAAAAGGGGAAAACGAGCCTGTCAGTACCGCCCACCTAGTCAGGAACAGAATTATCGGGCAAATGTCAGTGTTTTCAATCAGCATGAGTGCAGACCATGGATTAGTTTTGAAGTAAAGTTAGGGCAGGCTGGTGACAAAATAGATTTTAAATGTTAGAATGCCTGCTTAATCTGTTTTCAATCAAGGCTATAAAAGCACACATAAAAGTACACTTAGCTTTAATAAGTGGGCCTGTTCACAAGACTATTAGGCCCATGAAAGGTTGATTCCGATTTATTGTTCGCTGCCCGAAATGACTTAGGCGACATAGCAAAATACCCGGCATAAAATTCAAAGATTGCCAAAATAATTCATCTATTTTAATTATATGTCATCAGGTTCACCGGGTTAGCAATTGGGAAACATATATTTTTGTTGTAAACCATATTTAATAACTGTGAAGCAAAACCAGCCTTTTTTTGTAATGTTTTTTTTTTTTTTTTTTATTTGTCGCTTTTTACGGCCCTACCTTTCGGTGTCAGTTTGGCTTTTAAACAACACACGTTTCAAGGTCAATAATGAAAAAAATAAAAAAAGTTCACCTCATTCAACCAGGACACAAAAAAGTCACCAATAAAGCGGAATTGACTTCATTGGGCCTTATTTCCAGCACTGTCAAATTGTGTCAGGCCGTATTGGTCACCATACAATGTACTGTACTAAATGTCCCTGTTACAGATTAGGTGCATCTCTTTTGTATCCATGATTTTAAGCATCTGTTTAGGTGCACTATTAAAAACATGATCATTCTACTTTAATTCAGCATCAAGAAGTAAAGGGTCTTTACTCCTGAAGTATGAAAGATATAGGGTAAGTACTAAAATGCATATCCAGTCATACCCAGCATTTCAGAGCGGGGGGCCGGGTGAAGAGTGAAAATGACGTATATCCATTTATGCATTCTCAGAATCTTTCTTAAGTTAAATATTATTGTATCAAGTGGCCGTAGATACATGTCTCTGCTTATTTGTGTACTAATACTCGAGTAAAGGGACAGTAGACGTTGGTTGCGTTTTTAAAACTTGCTTTGGCGCCCCTCTTTGATGAGCCTGGGTACGCACGTTGCAACTGAGTGAGGGAAATGCTAAGTTTTTTTGACATTTCCTACCTGGCCCCCGTTAATGTGCCAACATTTCAACCTGGGTCCATGTTTGGAGGAGTCTACAGGTGTGACCAAAACAAAATAGGGCTGTCATTAGTGTCGCAAGATCCATGAATGGGCTGTCCAATGGATAAGAATCCAAGTGGCAAATGTCATAAGATAACAAACAGATGAATGGGTGTGTGCTCCCCAAGTGTCAAATTTTACCCATGTAGACCCTTTTTTGAGATCCAGAACTCCAGCAAAATGTTGTGGTTTTCATTGTTGTTCAGACAAAATGTAGTCATTAGTAGAGTTCTCCAAACAACTAAACTGAAACCATTGGGATAGTTTGGCTGAGAAATTGCCAGTGGAAAAATTCAAATGTACCTTTGCAAGATTTGACTTGCCCACTGGTCCCTATTTAGCAGTTGGTGTGATAGAAACTAGTGAATCCTTCGAAGATGGAGCAAAGACCTTTTCATCAACATAGGAAATATTAGAAGCAAAATGCCAATGTTCTTACATGCTCGCGTAAATTCAAAGCACTGCAGGTTTTTTTTTTTTAGTAACGCGATTTACGCAAAGGTGGAAATTAGCGTTAAAGTAATGTGTCACTTCTGCCCGTGATGGACATCAGCGAAGCTTATCAGGGTTGTGTTATTCGCAAAAGTGAGTTGAAAGGTCTATGGATCAGAGATGCCACATTTCAGGGAAAACCCTGAATTAAAGGTTTGGTCATCCAAAGTCTGCTTTTTAAAATTTCAGCCCTTTTGGGGCTTTTAGGCTAATTTCATGCACAATTTTCAGGGTTTTTGCGGGATCTGGGGCATTCTGATGGATGAATGCGAAATGGTGGAGGGCGCAGTGCGGATTAGTGGTATGTCTTCTCAAAATAGTGTGGAAACGGAAGGAGCGGTCATTGTTTATGTCAGGGAATGCAATTCACAAATTTTGCATTCCCTTATTTTATGAAATTTCTCCATTTAGTAAGGTCTCCATCAATTAAATTTTGCAGGTTCCCATCTTGCTAACAATGTTTAGTTTCCCCCAATCTCCCCTCACCCCCCCCCCAACACACACCACCAATAATGATATCTTTCACAAAGAGGCATTGGCCTCAGGCTTTTCAGGCTCAGGTAATTGCAGAAAAGTGGCATACTATGGTGCCCAGGTCTTGGTTGTGTACTTGAAGCAGAATGACTTCAGGATAAGCCGAAACAAATAATTTATGTAATTTAATTACAGTTGTAATCATATATGACTCATGCTCCTGAAAAAGTGAATCCTGGTTCTCTGGAACTTATAACGATCAGGGGTTTTTTTTTTCAGAGCATTTTTGGATCTTAGTCGCATTGACCTAATAACAACTAAGCAGTTGTCCTCCAGTTTAAAAAACATGGTAGTACACCCCAATAAAACAAATTTCAGGTTACAATCTTATAGTGAGTAATAAAAATGCCATGAAGTCAACTTATAACTTGTCAAAACCAAATTTGAGAAGATCAAGGCAAATATATAAATAGTGACAAAAAGGCGTGTGGAAACAGATGATTAGGAAATTCAAGTCATTGATTAATTGAAATGAGGTCAGTAGTTGAAAATGTTCTTCTCTACATGAGGGTGCAGTTTCCAACAATAAATGCCAGTTTGAGGAGAGAAAGAAGAAAGAGTGAGCTCGCAGACAATACAATCTAGCTAAAGCCAAATTTGAGGCAGAATTACAAGGTAAGAATAGCACAGGGTTGACATTGAATATCTCATTGTGAAAGGCCCAACTACATGCTGTCTTACAGGACATAACAAGTACAGTACCATTGTGTTGATATGAGAATACTTCTTTCTGTATCATCACTGGAAAAAGAGTTGGCGTCTGGGACACAGATATAGAAAAGGAGATCCCCTGTCTTACCGCCTGTTCAAAATCTTTGTCACCACAAATAATCGCGCTATTGGGGGTATTCGTGTTTTAACCAGAACACGCGAAAAGGGATGAACGCAGTCCTGTGCGTATTGCCGTGAAGCATCTTAGCTAACGCATCCGCAGTGGTTGCGTAAAGATTTTGCATGGCACAAAGATCGAAAGGTGCTCGCGGTGTTAAAGTTCCCGCCTTCCTTCACTTTGTAATGGTTAGAATGGGCGTGGTTAAGGGGGCCCATAACCACAATTCCTTCATTGTAATTGTTACTCGTTTTATATATTTTGTGTATGATGGTAATCATTAACAAAAAAAAACAATTATGAGGAAAAAAATGTTTCTTTCTCCCTCACATGTCCCCAAAAACCTACGACTGAATTTACAGTTTTTGGGTATCAAATTGGATTGATGACCCATATTATTGGTTTTGTAATGAGTTGCAAATATTGGAAGAACGTACAGACTGTCC
The DNA here is from genome assembly GCA_023653785.1 of Ophioderma brevispina. Classification (NCBI taxonomy): domain Eukaryota; kingdom Metazoa; phylum Echinodermata; class Ophiuroidea; order Amphilepidida; family Ophiodermatidae; genus Ophioderma; species Ophioderma brevispina. The sequence goes on along the minus strand of JAMKCH010077476.1, from coordinate 4,303 downwards.
AAAAAAACGATACCATCATAAGATTAACTTATTTTTGGGCCCAAAAATTTTAAGTTCATCTCAACTGGATTCTTACTGATTCTTTTTAGGAGTGTTCCAGCTTTCATAAAATTTTTAGTGGTGTAATTGATGGTCTTGTTACAGATTTAATGGCTAATTATCTGAGACAGTTGAAAAACCTGTTGGGGCCAGTTTCGGCTACCCTGATATCAACAAAACACGTTTCCAGTGGACATCACCTTCAAGACATTCTTTTTATTGAATTAAAATAAAAAGTAGTATAAAAGTGCTGCTTTGATGTGTATCACATAATTGTAACTTTATAATGTCCACAATGCTAATAAAACATGTAGCAATTGGGAAATTCATATCCAAACAGTCTTGTTGTTGTCTCTAGCTTTAAATACTCCAGGTTTCAGCAGAAAGGGTAGCACAAAAACACCCTGTTGAAAGTAACCTGAAACCTTTGAACACACCACCTTTCCTTTATTGGCTCTTTGTTTGCACTGCTTTCTTCATCATATTCCTCCGGTCCCTGGCCTCTTGGAGGCAGTGGGGAATAGGGGAGGGAAATTTGTCCCTCCACATTAGCGTTCGTTCCACACATTTGTCCCCTCAACAGAACTTGGTAATCTGTTACTAGTTTCACAGTCAAATTCCCCAAATTTCCATAATTTGATTATTGCCACCCTGAGAGTGAGTCCCTCATTTCAACTCACAAAACCTTATAATTTCTGGTGCCTTTTCACTGAAAAATAATATCTTTATTATTTCAATGCATGATAATACATCACTCTGATCGTACAATATTCTTTTGTTTGAAAAGGGTTTAAATCCCACAATTGATGGTACACGACTAATACCTTTAGTTTCTTGAACCTTCAGGTGAGACTGGCCGAGTGGTAGTTAATCCTTTGTGTTCAACTGACAATATCCCTTCCGCTTAGGGACCATCAAATTGGATGGAATAAAAGCGAGGATTTAAGCTTAGGATCTTGTCTAACAAATAAACTCAAAATAGCTGGCAAAAATGCACAGTTTATATTTTTTTTGATAATTTTAGTTTATTGTATAGTTTTTATTGGGACAGTCCGTAGTCGGGCCCAATATTTTAAAACTCAAAACGAGACCAATAAATATGGGGCGAAAATCATCCGATTTTGGGTTGAATAGTAGGTAGCAAAAATGTAATTAAATGGGCCAGTTTGTGTTTTTAATGTGGTGTACCACATTGAATACGTTTTTTGGTTTAACACATGCACAGGAAACTTCCAAGCCCTTAACTTTCATTGGGATCACAAGAGAAATTTGAAATTCTTCTGATAACAAAATTCATTTTTGATAGAGTAAGTGGGTGTGTGTGTGTGTGTGTGTGTTTGGGGGGGGGGGGTGTTGAGGGGGGCGTGGGTGGGGGGGCGATGTTTGATCGTTTTAATAAATGAAACATGATAATTCTAAAAGATTCTATTTTATATATTATACCCAACGTTGGCCACAGAGCTTTTGGAGGATTTTTCCAAATAATATCTTCAAACAGATCACTATAACGGCTTACCGCATTTGATAATTAAAAATGGTATACAATGCCTTAAAATTTAAGGTAAATATGTGTATTTAATTACGGAGCCGACCCCGTCGTGTGTTTATTTTGTGAAATGCAATGTCGGGTTTCACGTAGACAGCATATTCTTACTGATGCTAATGCACTCCAGTTAAGAACAAAATTGGACAATACATTTGAAAAGTACATGGCTGACTATATAAACCAGTTTATCCGCCTTACTCCTGTAAAAATGGGAAATTTCGGGTATTTCCGTAATTATCCAGCCATTTTTTTTTTAATCACAAGTTTAAAACGCTGTGGACAAAATCGTTTTGTCTTGATTTTGGGGACGTGCACGGGCTGTTAAAAGCTTTTATGTGATTTGAAATAATATTCGTACCTTTCAGCAAAGTTCCCCAAAACTTCAATTAATGTTTTTATCTTGAGGGCCTTATTATTGAAAAGAAACTCAATTCCTTAGACGGTAGAACTACAGTGTAAACGTTACCCTGAAAATTTATTGTCACATAGTATAAAAGGCTATAGAATATCATATTTTGCGGGTATTTTGGAAACCGCAAAGTGTATTTTTATGTTAAAATTTTCCCGGCCTATTATGACTAATTAAAAACTGGTTCGCTCTTCTTCATTTTTAAATAATGTCAATATCAATATACTATTGTGAATTGCTAATACAGGTGCAGTAAAAAAATGTAAATTCACGGTATTATACAGTCTCCATTCTGTCAACAAAATACGGTAATGCAAATTTAACAGGTTTGGACTCAGGTTTTGATTGTAGTTTTTACAACAAACTGTAAATTTTACGGGTACAAAATGTAAAAAAAAGTTCTCCATTAGTGTGCGTCAGTGTTTTGTTTTTGTAATTCTATACATTTTTCTCAAAACTCTGTAATAACTTAACTAATACATTTTTATGTTTTATGATTTAATTATGTTTTACAATCTTATTTTTTTTCCAACATGCATGTTCGCTAATCCGGTCCCTTTTTTTTATATACTTGAGGAATCAACTTAACCGAGTGTTTTTTTGTTGCTTTACAACTTATAGAGATTGCTGACATAACTTCGTTTGTAGCTGTTTTTTTTTCTTGTCATATCACTTTCCCTATCCAACCGTAAAATAGCTCTGGCCCGACTCTTGACAAGAAAAGACCGCTGAATATGTAAAAAGCCTGTCGACGACACAGACTGAAGCCGGGTCGGGCCTTGCACAATCACAGCTTCTCTACAGTTTGAACTCTATATTCTTTGATAATTTATCATAAAAATAAAAAATTAAGTTTTTTAATGTAAATTAATGACATGCAAAATATAAAGGCGCCAGCATCATGAACAGAGAAAAATAATGTCACGAATGTATACTGGTTGGCGTAGCCACAGACACACGTTTTGCAAGTTCAACGTCTGAAGACGCTACAACGCTCACGCTAACGCAAGATTTCCGAACTCGTAAATGGCATTTGCCAACATTTTACGAATACCCCCATATAGCGCGTCCATGCCGGACAAACAAGGGCGGCCAAACCGGGATCTCCTTTTCTATGCTGTGGTCTGGACCACCTTTTTTCTATATCACTATCAGGTATTCATTTTAGAAAGTTTCCCCTCAGAATACAACTTACAACTTACAAGAAAACATAAAGAGTTAACCTTTAGTAACTCTTTTCCTCCTCAAAAATTAAACCTCTATTTGCATTGCCCCCCTTCATCCTAATCCTATCAGTTTTTAGAGTGCTTCAAGGGATTATTTTTTTTTATATTGGGCTATATCATAATCAGGGGACAATTCCATTAAACCACTTTGTATAGAACAAATCTCCAAATAGTTTTTTACAAATACAGTGTTTTGCACTGAACACATGCATCATCTGTATATTGTCACGGTTCGTGAATGGGGACTAAGGTCGCGAGTTAACAAGTTTTGTGTTCACAAATGTTTTGGTGTTAATTAGGTATAAGAAAAATACGATATTGTCATTTTGGCGTCGGAACCGGGCGGACACGAACGTACAGGTACGTCCCAATAATTTTGCACCTCGTCCTGGCGCCCATCGTCCTTTTTAAGAAAAAAAAAGCGACAACATTGAGGTCAGAAACTGATTTCGGCTTCCAACAGCAAAACCGCATTATAACGAAAGTCTTGCAAGAAACTCTGCAAATGAACGCCCTCTGGTACTAATCCAATGAACTAACACGGTGTCCATCCTTGCAGACTCTTGTAAACTGGCAAAACCCTATAGTCGACATGCAAATGCAAATGGTGCGTCCACAGCAGGCGGAGTGCCCCTCTCTCTGTCATTGGCTTTGGGCCAGACTCCCTCATATCATGGTTGCTGTGGGGGGTTCGCCCCTCTCGCACAGCGAGGCTGTTTTGCATTCGCAGCAATGCCGTTCACGCCATTTATACTCCTGGGTGGGAGAGGGCAAGCCGAGGTAAAGTGCCTTGCCAAGTGCACACACTTGGCGACAGCGGGCTCGAACCCACAACCTTATGCTATGGTGCGAGCGCTGATCCACTGCACCACATGTGCCCTTCGTACGTATAATTATATAATAAACTGATCCCGCTTCTTAGAGCATACTTGCAGAGTATAGTGAAAGATGACTCCTCTTAAATGCAACGACAGGACTGAAGTCGACGTTCAACACACATTGCAAGTGACGCCCCTATAGGCCTACTGGTCGTCCTGTGAAGGAATAAACTGAAACGAGCCCGCCCTTGAAAAACAAAATGTT
>JAMKCH010077471.1:0-13217 GCA_023653785.1 Ophioderma brevispina | reverse complement strand
AATTTAAGATCAGGGAATTCCCCACAAGTTATATATGGAAAGTGAATGTGATTTAGATGAAGTAATTTATGAGGATTTTATTTGTCAGCTAGAGCAAGGTTATGTTTATGCATGATGCGGTTTTGTAATCGTCTATTTGTAGACTGGTGGATATTTGTAAGTCGTACATATTGAGATTTGAGCTAATGTCTCGAGTGTCCAGCGTTGCAATCACTAGGCAGTATGGATAGTAGCTAGTTATCTACATATTAATGGAGACTTATATGCTCAACAGGCAGGATTTATACATCCCTGTTTGAGCAAGAGTTGCTTGTAATTATTCACTTTCTTTGAAAGCCAAAATGTACTGGGAATCAAAATAAGATTCCCAATGTAGACAGAATAGAAATCGTGGTGATTATCTGGACTGATATACTGTGGATTTGTCGTCGAGGACTTAATTTAACCTTGTCGGCTTGAACTGCTGGACACGAGTGGTCTTCAGGATAGAAGATTCCCATGGAATATACTACCTGAAGAATTAAATTATGTGAACTTGCCACACTGTCATTTTGGAGTCTTCCGCTGTGAGGACTATCATCGTTGAACCTGCAACGCCTTCAACATAGCATACTAGACCTCTGTATAACGTAAATAATCTTAAATATTGTGTGGAATATAGTATTTTGTTTTGGACCTACCAAATTCTTGACCACCAAATCAAGTTAAAGATCGTTAAAAACCCGGTTTTTTATATAGAATTTAGATCATTTGTGCAAAAGCTCATTTATTTGTGTGTGAAAAGGTAGTTTTGACCTAGAACGTCTAGAGAGTCAAAACAGAATACTGTGTGATGATCTTAGAAGAAAAACGCCTAATAAAATAAGCTTTCCGTTGGTTACCACATATGTTCAGATATTGTTTCTTAACCCTCATCTTGCGGGTTGCCACCCCTAGTGAAAACAAAAAATTTCTCCGGGGGCTAAAATTAATGCAAAAACTTTAGTAAAAGGCTTCCGGGTAATCGTTCTCAGCCTTCCCGGGGTGGCAGAGATACAGTCCCCTGTAGCCATAGGTCCCGTAGACCATAAGTCCTGGTTTTAATAGTCCGGGGGAGGTGCAAAGCTAGGAACTATACGTCCCCCGGACTATTGATTTATAGGAAGTTAGCCTACAAGTGGTATGAAAGTACGAAGAGGGACTATCAGGCGTAGGAATATAAATATGCAAGTCCACATGGATACAATCCTAGGAAATTAGTGTCCATTTCCGAAAGAGTAGGGACTATTAGTGTTAGGGATTAATGACCTGGCAGGGGTGGACTATCGCTCCTTGGGGATTAGGGTCCAATTCCGACCTGGACTATAGAACTTAGGAATTATCTTGTTCAAGTCTGAACGGTAGGCAGATCCTAGTTACTAGGGATTAATGACCTTTCAGGGGTGGACTATCGCTCCTTAGGAGTAGGGTCAAATTCCGACCTGGACTATAGACTGAGGAATTATTTTTCCATGCTGAAGGTAGGAGACTATTAGTCCGTAGGAATTAATGGGGCACTTGCCAGAGTGGACTAGCTCCTTAAGGATTCGGTGTCGATTCCGGCGTTGACTTAATCATTGGGGATATTTTGTTGTGCAGGTTGTATTTGGGCGGACTCTCATTTCTTATGAATTAATGCCCGGTTAGAGTTGGACTATATTTCCTTAGGGATTAGCGTCCATGGTCTTGCTGGACTACAATTCCTAAAGAAAGTAGCTGTCCAGTCAAGTGGAATATCGAGCCTTAGGAATAATGTCCAAGCCCGACATGGAGGACTTCAGTGCTTAGAGATTATGGCTAAGGTACACCGGTCCTTAGGAATTGTGTCCAAGTCCGAAGAATGTTAAAATAATGTAATTAAAATGAACCACCCTTGAGGCCTTTGATAAACACTAACATGCAAGGATTTGAGCCCTAAAATAATAACGAGTAAACATGTGAATGCCACATAAGCATAAAAATTGATAGGTTGTTGTTTTCTCTATTTCTTCCATGAAATCTCCCCTATGAAATGGAGACATTAAATTTTCAAATACCTGTTGACCTAAAAGGCGTAAGACATACCTTTCAGTGGCGGAGATTCTTGCATGATTTCAATTTTTCAGGAGTGATGGTTATCCATTCGTGAAAAAGAGCATCCCCCCACCGAACAATGAAAGAACGCAGAAAATCTCCACCATGCGTGGCTATAATTGAAGCGCACTCTGATTGTAGTAGTGCGTAATTATGTCCCCGCCTAACCCCACATGACCAAAGATCCCCTTGACCTCATATTGTGAAGGAATTCCAAAGCTCGATCCACTCCTTCCCATTTTTCTTGAACATCCATTTATGTATAGACCTACAGTGACTGAAAAGTACCTCTAGATGACATTTTACATGTCGGAGTTTGCCCTGCCAGTCATCATTGTGCAACAGGATATGGGCCAGAGTACAAATGAGTGAATATGTGATTCGTTGTTGCAATAGTCAAATTACTCCTAGAGGACCTTTGACCTCAAAAACTGTTTGCGGTTACATATGGGGTCAGCTATTCCAACTAGAGTCAAAATGTTAAAATATTGGAAAACTATATACTAATATATTAATAATAATTGCCAAATTACCTTAGAATGACAGGAGGGGAAAAAAATTGAATTATTCATTAGGACTTATACTGAATGTAGTTGATAATATCAACCTTATAGTTAGGGATTAGTTTTTTACTTTGCATAAATGAAACTCTTAGCCTTTGGACGGATTTAAACCCCGCAAAGGATAACGTTAAGTGGAACGAAATTCTTTCCCCCTAACGTATTCATGAGTGCATAAGAAGGCGAAGGTCCCCTAACCCACCCCCTAAGCTTATACTACTACTACTACAATACTACTAACTATACTACTACTACTACGACTACTACTACTACGACAGATGTCGAAGACGTACGACAGGATACTATAATGATCTACATTATACTACGTACGGACTACATGATACTACTACACTACTACTACTATATACTACGACATACTACTACTACTCATTTCCGCTACTACTACATCGACCTAATACTCCGGTACTACTACTCCATACTACTAATAGCCTACATACTACTAATAAGTTACTATACATACTACTACTGCATAAACTAGATACTACAACTACTTCAACTACTACTTCTACATACTACTACTAACATATTAATACTACATACTACAACTCCATACTAATACTACATATACTACTACTAATTACTACTACTACTACATATACCCTGGAGCTAGCAGACATTTGTAAAACGTTACTCAAGTACAAATGATTTGAGTGATTTTTAAATATGTGACAGCCTGATAGGCAACCACTGAAATATAAGAGCTGCAAAGATGCCTTAAGGAGGGGGCAAGACAAAGTTTGTACAGCGGGTTCAAACATTTTTAAATGCCTGAATCATGTTGAAATTATGTGTATCACAACAAAATGATTCAGAAAAGGTATAAGTGAGGGTGAGTATTAAAGGTTTAACGACAATCAACACAATTGTGTTAAATCGTGTCATTAATTGTCAATTTAACATTAAATATAAAAAAAATCACACAATTATAATGCCTGATAATGATATTTCAATTCAAATTACAATGAAAAACAAAAAAATGACAAAAGGATACATCATACAGTGATGAAAAAGTCACCTATCATGTATAAAACAAGATAAACTAACTAATTGCAAAGATACACTTAGAAAACATGCATCAATAAAAACAAGTGTAAAAGATATAAGGATACACATTTAACTATACACATCATAGACTGATGACAAAGATCATCAATCCATCCAGTACCAAGCCAAAAACTTCAACTTCAAATAAGATAATCGACAATCAATCAGAACATGTGAAACATGAGATCCCTTACAGACCAAATAGATTGTCTAACATGTACATTTTAGAAATGGATCAATACACTTGGGCATATGCCCAAATGATAGATTTTAAATTACATCAACAATTATACAGTCGAAACCCGTAAGTACATGCTACTATGTACTATTACAAAAAAATAAATATGGTTCTTAACATATGTACAAAGGTAATTGATAAATTGTTGTTTTTATGGTAATGTGATTTAAAGCATGTACTCACCGCGTAATACAACTGAACATCTTAATAATACAATTTACACAGTGAAATCATTTACACATTTATAAATAATCCTAAATTGTAAAATACCACCGTATGTTCAAATAAAAAGACGAAGTTGCCCCTTTTAGTCGCCTTTTACGACATGCAGGGAAACACATCGGGCCAATTCTTAACCCCGAACCCGCAGGGGGAGAAAAGGTATAGTTTGTACTATCTCCAGCCTAAAGTTTCAGAGTTTATTAATGTATCAATCAATAAAAATCAATCAATAAAGGTAAATTTCCGTGTAAGGAGTCAAATTGGAAGTTGAGGGAAACGTCTGAAAGGCCGACTCAGAGATTTCCCGATGAGGGGCGCACTCATTTTCCAACAAAGCGTTTTTTTGCATATACAATTATATTCAAAATCTTGAGAAGCCTTAATTAGTGCATAAACAAATATCAAAATTCCCCTAACTGCTACAAAGGCTAATAATAATAATAATAATTTTAAAAATTAAAAAAACAACCATCATAATAATCATAAATTTAAAAGATATGGTTTTGCAGAGGAACATATAGGATAGTGCCCTATATCTCACGATGAACAAGTCTGTTACTACCCCGGTTACTACCACATAGAGTCGATGATTTCATAGTGGAGGGGCCTATGGAAAATTTGGTGAAGTTATGTAATTGTTGGAACACTCTACAGGTAGATACTAGGTAGGACTATTCAGAAAAACGATGTGCTCAATTTTTTCGTTGACCTTTAGTGACATTACACAAGGTCAAGGTCAAATGGTCTACATCGTCCAAAGTATATCGACCTGGTACCAAATGTGGCAAATTTCACAAGAACAGTGCATATGATATTTATTTGGTCAATGGACCTTTCGTTTTTCTTGTTATTGAAATAACCTATATTAGAGGGACCAATAATATGCATTAAAATTTGCCTTTCTCAGACCCCAGTCTGCCAGAAGCAAGCGTTAGGCCTCACGTTTTTGAACAATACAGTTCATCGATAAACATTCTTGAATGAGAATACTAACCCCAAAACCCCCCATTATTTCTTGCTATTGGCTTAATTATCCATGGGTAAGTAAAGTAAACCCAAGAAATGGAAGGAATCGTCGTGGTTACTGGGAAAATTACACTTCAGAGACAAAAGATGTATTATAGTTATCTGAGTCTCAGTCCCAGTATGATGATTTAATTAGTCTTCCCCATCCCAGACACTGAACTTCTTTTCTAAGCAAGATCAAGTAAGGATAGAGTACCCTATACCCCGTGGGGGGGGGGGGGTGTCTCACGTTGGTTTGGGTAAGGACATTGCCTTCCGGAGAGGCTGAAAAGTAGGACCAATAGCATATTATTTTTGCAAAACAACGGAACCCGTAGCTATACCAGAAATGCAATTATGCCAATTAAACCCACATTTTCCCCACTGTTCCTAAATATAGTTTTACAGTTTAAGCAAATTTGGACAATTTTGAATCAGATTGAGGAAATTTCGACTCATTTTCCTACAATTTTTTGAAACAATTTGGCTTCTAAGTGAGAAAATTGGACTAATTCTCAAACAAATTTGAGAAAATTTTGAAAACGAACCTTGCCATACTAAAATTGGCATGAAAAAAGGGTGTCATTGATTACCAGAATGCTAAAAAGAACTGATTATATGTAGAAAATCCCTATGGTCATTGTGTTGAGAACCCCCCTAACCTGTTCATTATTCTAGTGTATAGAGTGCATGTAAATAGACCAGTCAAGATGTATTTATAACCCACTGGCATGCCATTACTGGAGGACACAATCACTTGCAAGGTATAGGTCCCTGTGATCGATCACAATTATGGGTTATAATGTATACACCACAGAATATCATTACATTATCATGGGAAAGTCATTCACAGAGCCTCTTGGAAAAAACCGGTTAATATTTGGTGGCGTTAATTCCTCCTGTAGGACGTTGTATTGCTACGCTCTTGCTAAGTAATAGCACCTCTATGTGCTGAAATTTTCAGATTTTGTGTTATAATTGTGCATTGTTTGCATTTTAGCTGAAAGATGCCATTGAAAGACCAAAGTCTTTTGATGCCAAAAGACCAAGACGGGGAACCAATTTTAAAATATGTGCAGTATGCCAGGAGTCAGAAGTAAGTGATGATCTTTTGGTACAGAACTAAATTCCAAATCATACACTAAGCTTTGAGTTGGTTATGACTGTGGGCACTGGCTGATTATCCTGAGCATGAGATCAGGTCGCCGTCACCACCCCCCCACCACACACACACACAATCCCACATAAGGTTGCAAAGGTCGACCGTTTTCGTTGATTGTGTCATAAAAATGAGTGCCAAAGTGTAGCGAAATTGACAAGAAAGTCCACATTTAATGATGAGATGCTAAAAAAGGGAACATTTGAGGGGGTTAGTCTTGTTGTACCCCCCCCCCAAAAAGTCCACATTTTAAAAGTCCCGCGCCCCTAAACAAGGGTTTCAAAACGACCGAGTAAACACGTACAAGAATTTGATAGTCTAAAGCACCCTAAACAAGTATGGTAAGTGTAAAAATCCTACCCTTAATAATAGTGGCCATATTTGACCCCTAAGCAAGTAGAAATTTGTTATGTGTATACTGCAATTGAAATAGCTCATTTACACAGATGAGATGCAATATGATACAAACTCGAAATTTCCCAAATCGTACCTAATTTAAGTTCAAGTGTGAAAAGACACCCTTTTTTCCAGATTTCAGTGTTTTACCTACCCTTTCCCTGTTACGTATGATATCGTGCACAATCTTGCGAACCCGTTTACGAGCTTGACGTGTTTTTGTTTTCTTTGGTCGTGCTGATATCCCTTATCAATGGACCAATGCCCCCATCCAGCTCTGGATGGAAATGAATAATTAAAACATCACACATAGAAGAAGACTGAAAAAGATAACAAGTATACTAACTTTTGTCTCTGTAGTGCGAATCGTAGGTTGTGTCACGGTGATAACAACAATTCATTCCCTGCATTTGGTATTATAGACTACATCAACCATTTTCTCTTGCACATTTTCAATAAAACAAATGGTTTCTGTAGCCATGAGGCATTAACAAGCCAAAGTAGATGGGTTGTGAATGGTTCACTATACATTGTGCACAAACATGAGGCTAACCCCTTTGCGGACAGGACTTGGAGTCGGAAAAACGGCAAATTAGGTATGTCTCTAATTAGCGTATTTGCATATAACAAGAAAACAAAAGCTCAAGTAACAAAATGAATATCTACACAAACATTCCTTTGAAATTGCCCCATTTTGGTACCAAGGGCGATTTAGTACTTTGGACGATGTATGAGCGCTTTGACCTTTGACCTTGTGTCAATGGTCACTAAAGGTCAATGGAAAACATGGGCAACATGTTTTTATGAATAGTCTAGACCCAGCAGAATACATGGATGTGTGTTGCCAACCAATTAACATGACTTCATAAAAATTCACTCTCTGGAGAACATTAGGGCCCCTTTATGCTTAAAATTGATAAAACATCCGTGTCCAGAAATTCAGAGTGAATAAGAAAATGCTAAAAGTGGCACACTACCTGTTTAATTTGTTTAGTTGTATGTATATTGTGAATTTATGGGATTATTTATATATTAAAGTAATTAAAATATATCACATCACTTAAAAAGTAAGTTTTTGTTAGGGGAAAAAGGCTTTTCTCGCAATGGTTTTCACAATGTTTGGAATTTTTGGTCAAATTTGGTCAAAATTATAGAAATCTTGCATGTTGTTAGAATGCGTGTAGGGTGTAATTAAGTATTGGGGAAGCAAATTGGCATCAATGTTACTAATTTTAGCTTCGAGAAAGCTGAAATTATGATGTAGGCCTTTCTCCGGGAATGGGTGAAGACCACTGACCCTAGAAGACATGGTCCGGAGGACCGCCCGGTTCTGTAGTCGGTTAGGGATATCTGTTCTAGGGACAGGGGTCCTTCGGACCCTGTCCCTAGGAACCACAAGCCTCCGGGCTATATCTCCAGGGGATATATCTCCTTTCACACCGGTGAAAGAAAATGAAGGGTAGCACCTTCACCGGGTTAGGGTAGCCGTCAAAAACTCCATGTTTAGGTACAATAATTCACAATTAATGTCAATTTGCCATCATTTAGGAACTTAAACCACATGAAAATCCGATATCCTACGGCCTTTTAGTGCAAATTGATATTCTGTGGAAAATGTCAATTAGCAGGCTCGCGGACTTATATGGTGGAGGAGCTCGGACCCCAGTCAAACAGCATCGTTTACCCCTCAGTACAGGAAACGGTTTGCCACCTGTGGTAGTTAGTATGGACCCTCTATATCAACGCTAGGTAGGTAGAATTCTCAAATTGTGGTGTACACTTTTTCAATAGGGTCAATTTAAGTTTACAGGGGTCAAACGTTTAAAAAGCTCCCATCAGTTGAATGTATGCCATATGTGCCGTCTAGAATAAGGATAAAAAATGTATCGTGTCTTACCATCTTGACCAATGGTTTTGGAGCGATAGGGTAAAAATGGATAAAATGGTAAAACAAAAGGTCAATTCTATTTGTTCAGGGGCCACATAGTCACTGTTAAAAAGCTAATGACGCTGTAGCGAGAGAACTCGTGATCGCCGCTCTGCACAGGCAGTGAAATGATTTGGAATGCAGGAGGGCATAACTGATACAGCAATGGCACATTTTTTTTCAATATATTAAATCATGTTTATAAATAAGATTTTTGTTTAAATATTCAAAATGGAGATTAGACCAAATGGGTATTAGACCAAGTAGAAATTAGACCAGTGGCATGTCACCAATTATATTCCCCAATGGGTTTTGATCTAAATGGAGTTAGACAAAATGGATATTAGAAGACCAAATTGGGCATTAGAACCAATTGGGTATTGCTAGACCCATGGGTATTAGGACAAATGGATATTAGACTAGATGATATTAGACCAAATGGTTATTAGACCTAATGGGGTGAATAAGTGGGTTATTAGTCCAAATGGTAGTAGACGAATGGGCATTATACTAGATGGACATTAGACCAATGGGTATTAGACAATTCTTGTTTTTTTCCTCCGTAACCTGCTCATCTCTGACACATTTTTTCTGACACACTTATGAATCGGAACCTACGGGAAAAAACCTGTGCTTTAATTCTTGACAGGTTTTCAGAATTCCATCAAGTGGTGTCAATGGGTCATGTTACGGAAACTCCCCCGCCAATCGTATTTGTGTTCGTGGTGATTTAAATGCTATAGAAACTGAATATCATTTTCTTCTGGTGTGCCCATGTTATCAAGATCCTTAGAGTTAAGCTTCTTCCGCGCTATTACCCAGATACCCTAATCATATTACATTTAAACAATTACTGACAAGTGAGAAAAAAATGAATTCAACAAAGAGTTGGTAAATTATCGCTCTCTAGCTCTTAAATCAGAATGAACATTGATTATTGTTCCGCAACCTCTGTACGGTACAATTACCTATTCTTATGACCAGGGGGAAAAGGAGAGTCATATGTATGAATTTGGGCCAGAGGCCTATTGTCATAAACTTTACAAATTGAAAATTCGCTAAATGAATTGAATTCTGTACGGTTTATTCTTTACAAGGCTGGCCCTACCGGCCGCCTTCTGTTCGGATGCGTTCTTCTTACAAAAGGCGGCGCCTTGTTTCTTTTCTGATGGGCGTTCTTCCTCTTCTTCTGGCAAACATTTTTAATTCAACACTCATTGCCTCTAGCTCAGTCATGTTTTGACGTATTCTGACCAACTCCACCAAATGACCGCTGAGTCCTCCCATTTATGTCACACTGACTTTGACACCACCCTAGTGGGGTCAATCTAGTGAGTCACACATATGAACGGCAGCTTAAGACTCTTTATAACTTTGTGCTCGCACGGGGATCAAAATTCATTAAGGGGGAACATCCTTTCCAAAAACCAAAAATAATATTCAAACTTTTTTTTTCTCAACCATTAAACGTGGTATGAGTAACATAACTTTCTACGTGTATAAAATGTACCCGTTGTATGTACGGTATTTTTTATTTTTTGGGGTCAAAGGTCCATTTAATGTCATTTCCGGTTTGGAGCTAAATAACTCAAGAATTTTAATCTCCAGAACTGAGCTGGTTAAGATTTTTTTATTTGCACTGAAACATGCATTTTGCCCGTTGACTGAGTTTTTTTTTTATATCGGGATCAAAGGGTCATGAAGGGGGTCAAATGGTCAATTTTGATTTTTAAAAAAAATGCTAATAAGACCAATTGGCTATTTTGCTTAAAAAAGTTTCACCTCCTACATATCAGACATTGGCTGGTAACGTGACTCTGCATATGAAGTAGCTTGAGACCCTTCACAAAGGTGATGGTTCGAGAGATCAATCTGGGGTCTTAAAAGGCACCTCCGGTCTTAAGTGAAAAATCTTCAAAAATGTTCCTATCTGTTATATGCAAGGAGCAATGTCCACGTGACTCCATTCTGAAGCAGCAGCTTGAGACCCTTCACCAAAGTTGCGCTCAGCATGGGGTCAAAGGTCTTAATGGAGACTTCCGGATTTAATTGTGAAATATCTTCAAAATCATATCTGTTTAGATGTAATGTTGGCAATGTCACGTGACTAAAAGCTTTAGCTCTCCGGCTGGTCCGGTAGTACGTAAATCCCTGTTCTCAATTGAAAAAAAAGTTGGTGTTGGTAAAAACCTCCAAGAAACCATTCGTTTTCCTCCGGAGATATTTGAGATTTAGTTTTTTCTTTACCGCAAGTCGCTATGACGGACTGATAACTGAATGACTGGATATCCTCTCGCGCAGTACCAATTTATATATTCTTTCGCAGTCCTTTGACAAGACTACAACATACAAGCTACATCGTGGGAAATACTTACCTGACCGCCGTACTTTGAGATCCTCCTCAAAAGCTTGCTTAGCATGGGGTTCAAGGTCATTCAGGGGTATTTTCACAGGCCAGCCGTCTTGTTAGATCTGTTCTCGGATCTAGTTTCTTCTCTTCTCTTCTTTTTCTGGCAACACTTCAATAGCCTTTAGCTCAGTCATGGTTTGACGTAATCTGACCAAACTCAAAACTTCCAACCAAATGACCGGTAAGTCATCCCATTGATTCAACATGAGGTTGACCTCGTTTGGGGTCATCTAGAGGGTCACAGGGTCAAAGTGTCATTTTTGCGCTTTAAAAAGTTTCATCAGCGCCTACAGATTACAATTCATGGGTGACGTGACTCATGCCTATGAATGCCTTGAGACCATTCACAAAAGATGTGCTCGACAAGGTCAATCTGGGGTCATTAAGGGGCACTTCCGGTCTTAATGTGAAAAATCTTCGAAATTCCCTAGCTGGCTGCTAATGAAGTTTTGGTCCGTGACTCATGCATATGAAGTGTCTTGAGACCCTTCACAATGTTGTGCTCGGCATGGGGCAAAGGTCATTAGGGGGAACTTCCGGTCCGGTCAAAAAAACCAAAAATATCAAAAAATATTTTTTTTTCAATGTCAACGTGATATAGTGACATAATTTTTTTTTTTTTCGAAAAAAGTTGTGCTCGCGGCATGGGGGTCAAAGGTTAATTTGGGGTCATTTAGGAGAAACTTCCGGTCTGATTGTGAAAAATCTTCAAACATTCATATCTGATTTATATACAAGGTAGTATGATTCAAGTGGACTCATGCTTGAAGCAGATGAGACCCTTCACAAAATTGTGCTTTGCATGTGGTCAAAGGTATTCAGGGGTTATTCAGGCGTCTTGTTAGATCTGTTTAAGGTCTAGTTCTTTCTGGCAACATTTCAAATGGCCTCTGTTCAGTCATGGTTAACGTATTCTGAACCGGACTGCACCAAATGACGGTGAGTCATCCTATTCAGGACATGTGGCTTTGATCCTTGTCGGTGTCATCTAGGGGTCACAGGGGCCAAAAGTGGGATTTTGAAAAACTGTATCGCCTCCAATTTTGCATTGCATGGAAACGTGGACTCTTCATATGAAGCAGCTTGGGACCCTTCACAAAAGTTATGGTCGAGAGGTCAATCTGTGGGCAGTAAGGGGGAAATTCCGGTCTTAAAGTAAAAAATGTTCAAAAATCCCTATGTGCTATATGCAACGTTTCATGGTCACGGGACCCATAAATCTGAAGCGCTTATGACATCACTCACACAAAGTTGAGTGCTCGGCATTGGGGTCAAAGGTCTTAAGGGGAAAACCTCCGGTCACAAACCAAAAATATTAAAAAAAAAATTATCTTAAAAAATTTTTTTATAAACATGGTAAAAGTGACATGACCTTCAGATATGCATTAATTAACCTGGGTATGCAAGGTATTTTATTTGTGTCAAAGGGTCATTTAAGGTCATTTCGGTTTTAAGCTCCAACAAAATTCAAGATTTTTATCTCCTGAATAAACATAGAATTTTTTTTTAAATTTCGAACAGTGCATTTTAGTGTTGTAAGTGATGAGAGGTCAATAAAAGTCAACCATTACTTCATCACTTGACCCATGCGTTTAGGGGTCAAGTCAAAATACATCAAATTACGTAACTTCAAATCACTACCCCCCTATCAGATTAAGCAACCTGACGTGGTAAGTCATGCATATGAATTAACTGAGACCCTTTACAAAAGTTAGGGTCAAGGGTCAAGACAGGTCATCTGAGTCACAGGGGTCAACATATTTACTGTGTGTAAAACATTTAAATTAGGTCAAATAGAAAAGGTTTAGCACATCTCATAGGACATGATCAGAGGTCAATAAGACTCAAATTTGACACCCATCACCTAACCCATGGGTTAGGGGTCAAAGCGTCCAAAAAACTTCAAAGTACGTTACACTTAAATCACTACTCCTCCTACAGATTAGGAACCTGGTCGTGTGGTCATGCATATGAATTAGCTTGAGACCCATTTATTTAAAAAGTTATGTGGTCAAGAGGTCAATATGGGGTCATGTGAGGTCACAGGGGTTACACATATTACTGTGTGTAAAATTAAAATTAGGTCAAATAGAAAATCAGTTAGCCCATCTATAGGACTGTGAGAGATCAATAAATACAATCAT
>JAMKCH010077468.1:0-90319 GCA_023653785.1 Ophioderma brevispina | reverse complement strand
TTTATTATATTTTAGAAATGCTAATTTTAAAAATTATTATCAAATTACCAATGTAAGCACTTTGAATTTTCATTAATAACTGTGAAAATTAGAGGTCAAAAAGTTAACTTTTTATATAATTTTTAAAGCTTAGAAATTTAATATCGCAGCTTAGGAAACAAGAAAATACATAAGAAATAACGCAAGAAATTCCAAGTCGCGAGGGCGACATTTTCGACCAATTTCAACGGAAGCTCGATTGTTGTCAACAAAAAGCAAAAGAACGGAATCCATTATTTTAAATTTAAATGTTTATTTTTACCCTCCAAACCCCATTTTCCCCTTAATATAATTCGCTTGTACCTAGGTTGCTATGCATGCGACGTGCATAAAAAACGTCTTTCCAGAAGTTTTCACTTACCAACAAATTTTTTGGTAAAAGTTATAAAATAAAACTTCTAAAAAAACGTTTAGAACTTCTGTAAATAAATTGGCAAGTTTTCAAAATCATGTAACCAGTAATTTGTTTGATACATCTGAAACGTTGCCATAATAAAGAAAACATCGACCTATTTGTTACCCAATAAACACAAAATGTTTCCAATTGTTAAATAGGATTAGAGCTTGGCATGTTTTGGCCGCGAAAGACTTTCTGCAAACGTTTTTAAACGTCACCATGTGACATTATTAAGTTTAGGGTTAGGGATTTAGGGTTAAGGTACCTGGTTGGATGTGAGTACATAGGCCAAGTTATAAAATATTTGGAACATAGTTAAAAACACTCGCCGCTACCAACTTCGTGACATCTAAATAGAAGTGGATCTATTAAAACACAGTCGGCTAGCTGTTGTAAGGATAAGAGTTTCGACTTCCATGCGTAGGGTCCAGGTTCTACCCCTAAACAGGTAGTGATTACAATTTTGTCTATCAATGTCAAGTGTTTCTTAAACCTTTAGCAAAAATAACATCATGTTTCTGTTAACGTTTGGACGTTCTCTAACCGTTTTAGAAGGTTTTATTAAATGGACGTTTCTCAAAAGGGTTTTGACTTCCACAATAAAACGTCTAGAAAAACGTTTTGAGGAAACATTCACAAACGTTAACGAACGTTCACAAAACATTCGTTTTTTGGGCTAGCTGGGTGGTCTAATAAGTGCTAGTTCATTGAAGGCCCATGGTTCATCATTATCCTGGCTGGGGAAAGGAGTTTGAACAGGCAATTGTAAAATAAAGTGAGCGACCGTCACCTTTTTTGTGATGAAAGCGAAAGGCAAGCGGTCGGGAGTGTGTGTGTTTGTGTATCGTCTGTGGAAAATTGTGATCCCAAGGTAAACATAATTGCCAGCTGATTCCGCAGTGGGCGCACAGTTTCATGACACATTGACATACAATGAGTACTGGGTGTTACTCAACATATTGGTTACGGCGGGCCGGTCGTATTTCCCATGCGTGTAGCTGTGTCACAGAGGCGAAAGCTATTACTAAATTGTACTGCGCGAGAGATTAACGGTATCAGTCCGTCAGCGAATGGTGTAAATGAAATGGTCTCCTGTGATTACCAAAAATTGGAATTGTCACTTTTCACCGCATGTTTTATGGAAAAGCAACAAGATCTCCTCAGCCAGCTGATACCTGAGCGCTTTCGTTGATCCTCGGCCGTGGCAGCTCGTCGGTCTCATGACATTGCTGTGAACGTCCAAGGTCCAACTTGGCCCCCAACAGAAGATCATTGCTCCCATTCTCTGTAGGCTTATGGATGCCCTTCCTGCTCATGTAGCATCGAACAGGTCTTGCAGAGTTTCAAAGGAGGTTAAAAATCGCTATCTGGCGCCAATCCGTCATCGTTATTTATTAGATACCCATCGTTAATCCTCGATTAGCCTTTGACTAAATTTAAAAAAATCTCAAATATCTCCCGGAAAACGATGGAGGTTTGTTTTTGCATCAGAAGGTCCGTTAATATGTGTTTGTTTTGAATATTATCGTAATTGGGTCCGAACCTATAACCTACGAGATAATGAACGTTTTTGTCGGGTACTTTAGTGCTCGCAGACACGGAAACGCAATCGCTACGGGTCGAATCCATTTTTCGCACAAGTCTTTCGATATTTTTTCCAGGTCTTGAGATTTGTCAAACACTGGTTTTCAATTTACGCCCAAAAACCAAAAACGACGGCCAACTTTAGTTTTTTTCAATTTAGAAACAAGTATTACGTACTACCGGACCGCCGAACATTTGGTGACCTCATGTGACCTGGTGCCTCATTGCCTTTTTGTCCCCCATTTCACAAACTCAACGGCAGATGACACAATGGTTCGGTGTGAACGCTGTTTTTTTCAGCACAACCGTTTTTCAATTAAATATACAATACTTGACAAATTTGGGTAAGAACCCCATCCTAAATCCCATTAGCTTTTAAAACCCGACCAAGTAAGAATAGAACGGTAAAAAGTAGTGATGAAGCTGGCAGTGCCGAAATCCATCTTTTAAAATGAGACATATACGAGTTTGAATGCGGTGGAAATCCCCATTATTTTGTAATCGCATCCATATCAAATCAAATAAGCACAAATGTACGCAAACCGATTGTGGACCTTTAAACCGTCGTCATGAAATAAATATTTGTAGACAGGTCGGGAACAAGGTGCATTGCGCCCTTTGTAAAGTTTGAGTACCATTTTGTGGTATTGTTTATACCAGAAAAGGATACTTTGGGGGTCTCAGAATTGAGGTAAGGTGTAAAGCACCTTTTGCTTTGTATATAGTATTCCAACCGGGATTGTTTGTTGATGAGATGATACCGCGAAATTCAAATCAAACCTAAGGGAATCTCAATAAATTGTTGTTGTTCGTTTTTTCGGTTTCATGTATTATTAAGTATCCTTTCAAATCAAAAGCAATGGATCTACAAAACCATGCACCACACAAACACACAACTGCCACCAAAAACATGCATATACACAGTCGACCAGGAAGACAATATTTACACAAAGACCACCGGACACAAAAACAAGGCACAAAGTACTAGAGAGAAAATAGTGGTAGCGCAGTTATAATAAACAAAAACCAAAAAACAAAAAACAAAACCATACACAACAAAAAAGGAAGACAAAGATCAACCACACCGCACCACCTTATTGCTTGCGAAAAGAGAGAAAAAACAAAAAAAAAAAGAAAACACAGAACCATAAAGAAAAAGTTATAAAAAACACAAAAAGGCATAAAAAACAGAAAAATTGTGGATTAAACAAAAAAAAAAAGTAAAAACGAAAAAAAAAAGAAAAAAAAAGGAGAGAAGGAACTCGAATGGGAGCAAAAAATATAAATGTAACAAAAATGTTTATATCCACACTCTTGCGTGTTTATAGACTTTACAGATTTATAAAGATTGTTTAAGCTCAATAAGCACAGAGTACACAAAATGGTTCTACGGAACAATGACAAAATGTAATTTGCACAGTGCTTTAATATTTAGACTTTTTCATATCGGATTTGGCAGAGTGCGCGGCGAAATAATATGGTTAGCGTGGAGTGGTGCGACTCTTTTTTTGTTGGTATCAGAGGATGAACTTCTGAATCTAATTATTTGAATGTTATATCGTCTTTAAAATAGCCGTATCGATATTGTGTTAAGGGGAGTACGTCATCAAAGTTTCTTTTTTTACATGTAACATAGGAACTCACATTGAAACATTGTTTCAAGGTTTTAGGTGTCTTCAACCCGATCAAGTCCTATCTTCTATCGTTCATCAATGGTATCTGGAGAAGTATTAGATTCAGAGGAGGTCTCCTCAGAAACTGCAAAGAGTGGTTTGTGGCTATAGTGGATAACTCCAGCAAATGGAAACTGGCTTTTTTGAAAGCTGTCGCTGATCAATTACGTAGACTATGTGTGCCCAAGAAAATGACAGCACAGGAACACTTCGCAAATCAGGCTTTATGATTTTATGTTTAAATATCCAATTTTATCGGTAGATTTTCTGCTTAACCTCGTCTACCTGAGCCATATTTTGTAACAACACCCCGAGAAATCATATTTATTATTTTTCATCCATTCAAACAAATATTATGGTATTTATATAAAAAAAAAATTACCAGTGAATTTACTATTAAGGATGAGGGAGATGGGCCAAAGGCCTCTGGGCCAGAAAGGGGTCACCACCCAGCAAAACAAGTGATGTATTTTACAAAAATCATACGAGTATCTATTTTTTCGTTGCAAGTAAAAACAAATACACGTAACCCAATACAAGAATAACATACAAAACCAGAGTAAACGCTATACATACGCTGCAATTAAATCATTCTTTTCCATTGTTTCCTTAAGTGTTTGATTGTTTTAGAATACGAATAGTTTTTTGGAGTATTCCAAAGAATAGTAACAGAGTTCTAAATTGTTTGTAGGGCAAAAGTAGTCGTTCATTGTGGTATTATATAATCTCGTGATTTCTTGTAAGATAATCGTGAAGATTGGTATTTAGTGAAATATTTCGCAAATCCACTTGGATTGCTATACTAAAGAAGACAATTTCCAGATGGTAGGATCTATCCATGTAGATATTGTACTTTTAAAATTTCTATCAAATTGCACAAATCGATTGAAGACACCTAACCAAGAACGTTACGAAAGGGTTATTGGACAAACAAGTACAAAAGAAAACAAGCAAGCATTGTTTTGAACTTGCCTGACTATCGTAATTTCCCCATAGAACACCGTTGCTTTGACTTTCTGCAGTGCACGACAGAAGTACATTAAATAATCATATCATTACATAAAGGGGACGGCGTATTAGGCGTATTCACTTCGGTGTGATCTATACATTGAAGCATTCCAACTATGCAAAAAAACCCGGAGTTGGAAAAAAATTGGGGGCGCTTTTTCTGCAAATCTCCTCATGTCTCTTAAACAGAGGCCCAGAATTATTTTCCTTATTTAACATCCAATATATGTAAAACGTGATACCTAAGGATAGCATAAAGTTTCTTCTTTCTATGGGATTCAAAAATAAGTACAAAATCCCAATTTACAAACCCTATGACATCGTAAGTCAAGGCAAGTAGGGAAAATACTGGATACTGGGTGAAGCGCTCTGCGTAAGGATTAGTATTAGATTTAGGTGATTTCCGATAGAATAGGATGCTATTGGACAGTTATGTGTCGATGATTTTCCCAGTCCTCTCTACGTGATTCCTCTGTAACGGTGTCCAAACTGCTAGCACAATACAGAAAATGTGGCATGACAAGAGGACTTATGAGATTGAGTCGGCCGAAGATGGACATATTTTCTAGTGACCTGATTATGGAAAACAGAGAGCTTGCTAAAATCATTATCACATACATTACCAATGGCGTATCAAAAAGAGAGATCTATAATAGCTTGAAAGTTGTCTGCATCAGCGAGTATGGTATCATCAATAGAATAAGAACTGAATATGAGACTTGGATTTTAGTTACTGTGGAACAGTTAGAAAAAATGAGAGGCCAGCTTCTGAGAACTGTTAGCTGAAGATATTATTAATATCCTCTTGGAGAATTTGATGATCAGATTCATTGTAAATAGGGCAAACTAAAATGCGATCATCCGCAAACTGAAAAATAGGAGATGAAGCAACAGTATTGATATCGCTGACAAAAAAGCAAAAACAGAATAGAACTAAAGTCAGAGACTCGAGGTACCTCAGATGTAACTGGAGACCACTCAGAAGATGCACCTTTGAAGACAACCCTTTGCTCTCGTCCAAGAAGAAATGCCCAAAGAATGAAGCTTAACAAGTAATAAAGTGTGCTCAACCAACTGATTGTCAGGCAGTATATACGAACACTAATTAGCTTTCCATTACCATATAGAATACTGGTTAGCACACTTTCTGGACCCATGCTATTTTTTTTTTTTTTTTTTTTTTTTTTTTTTTTTTTTTTTTTTTTTTTTTTTTTTTTTTTTTTTTTGGCGTTCGCACCCCCCAAATTCCACAAAAGAGGCAAAAGGTCCACTTTTTGCTGATATTTTTGATAAAAAGGTCCACACCTTAGACAATTTTTGACAAGAAAGTCCACTTGTTGGTGATAAAATGTTCAAAAGAGAGTCCCCCCAAAAAGTCCTTTTTAGGGACTTAGGTCCACTTTTACCCCCAAAAAAATCCACTTTTTCGAAAAAAAGGTACACTTTTTCGAAAAAAAAAATCACTTTTTGAACGTCCCGCATCCACCCAAAAAAACCCTGCGTGCGGCCCTGCACACTAAGGATTTTTGCGGTAAAGATTGGCCTGTGGTGACATGCCGCCAGCAAGATTTTGTGGGTAGACAAGAAGATATCGGCTTACAGTTTCATTGAAAAACAGAGTTGAGACATTATGTCTAGAAATCAAGGGCCGCTAGAATTGCCTATGTCTCCCTAGCTGTTAGCATGGTTCAGCTTCAATGCGCTAAAACAATGAAAACCGCTGAAGAGAATCCGGGGTACTTCTAGCCTAGTTTCAAAGGGAAAGCGTTGTTAATGATACTGGCCTATACTGACAACATCATCGTTAGACTTGCCAGACCCCTGAAACACAAGAACAACATTAACATCTTTGCATACTTTTGGAACTTTGCCTATCTGAAGAAAACTAATAAAAACTTGCACAATGTAGGAGCAAGTTCATTGCAATAGATTTCAAGAACACAGGAAGAACATCATCTGCCGCCGGAGACTTGTAGGTATCAAGATTTCTGAGAACATCAACCAGCTCATCATCTGTAAAGGATCAAAAGAAAGAAGGGTACGCCGTAGGAAGGAGACACGGTAGAGAATTCAGATCAAGTAATTCACACTGAATAATTCATGAGGCGGTTTAACACGGGCAGAAAAGGATCGCGTCACGGTCCTTGTCAGGGCACAAAGAGTTGCGTTTTGTATCGCAAAACATAACCATGCTTCTGTCTACCCTTTACAGCGCCATCAGCGCGTGAAAGGTGCCTTATTCAAATGCAAATGTTACTTAACTGTATTTTCTTCTTTTAACAATTTCCAGGTTGAAAATGGTGATATAGATCTGAGACAATTCGTACAAGATGACTGGTATTGGTTTTGCATGACAATGGCACTTTCTGGGGAATGGGCCAATCATGTTGCCGTAGTAGCGATGGCACATATGCTGAAAATTGAAATTGTTATAGTAACCAGTTCACCGACAGAAACAGATGACAATGTCATTATTGTTACCTCCGAAAAACACCAAGCGACAGAGGACAGCATATTGCTTGGGCATAGATGGGAAAATCACTATCAAAGTTTGCAACCAGGTATACATTGTCACAATTTAAAGGGGGATGGCCCGATTTAAGGATATTAAGTTTTTATCTTGATAGATTGATCTTCACTCCAAACCCCCATCTGCAACTTTTCGCGCCGATATTTCAATCCGTTTTGATGCGAGAGCTAAAACGTGATTTTCTAAGCCCCATAGAATACTGTGTAAAATTAATATTGGTCGACCAAAATGGAGCACATTTTCGCTCATAACTTTTTAGCCCTAAGATTTCACAGGGTAAATGAGAAAAATAGTAGCTGAACGTCAAATAGTAGTCCAATTCTGGGCTCCAAGAAGGCAGTTGCGTCGCTTATTTTATTCGTGTATTTTTTTAGAATAAAAAACAACACTACAGCTACTACCAATTTCAACCACAGAAACATTTGTATCATAATGATATATATTTGAACGAAGGAAATATGCATTTTGCTTGTGATGATATAATTTCAGATTTAGAAGCCACAAGTAATGAATATTATGACATAACCAAAGGAGTTGATGAAATCATCAGAAGAGATCAGACACAAAGCGAAAGCCAGGATATTGACACAAGCAATGGAGTTGAGGAAATCGCCAGGAGAGACCAGACACAAAGCGAAAGCCAGGATTGTCAGGTTTATAATGAGAAAGCACCAATACACATGGGGGATAACTCATCAATTGTCTTTGGCGACGAAACTATCCTCTCTGGGGACCAGACTATTATCAAGAAGCAGACAAACTTATTCAACGTTAACCGAGCAATTGCACTGGACATTATCAAACAAGGTATACAAAATATATAAATATGCTTTTTTTTCTGCACCAAAGTTAATTAATAGAGCTGATTTTAATTGTTACAAAAAGTAAGGAAGACGCCAAGAAAATAATGCTGGCCATTTTATGGTGGTTAGTATTGAATGGTGCGCGATGGTGATGTTGTTGTTGCTTGTTTATTTATCCTTCTTTTGACCAAAATGTACATGCTAAAAATACACTTTGCACTTGAGATGATAAAACTTGACATCCTTTTTTCCCCTTTTTTTCGGAAAAGGGAGGGTCGATACAGTAGCCAGACGAAGTGATGTTTATGGTTGTGTTTTATAACACATACTCCCAGTCACAAAATGCCCACAGATAGTCTAGTATGTCTCATCTTCTCTGGTCTGGCACGCTTCTTGATGGATTCATGTCGAGCAGAAGCTTCTGGATGAGAGTAATTCTCATACATTAAAAAACAGAGTTTATTTATCAATAGTATGAAATAAAGGGGAACAAAACCCTAAATATTCGATTATCATATGTTTATTATACATATATGACCGGTCGAATAGAAGTAATTTCAGTCTCCCAAACATATTCCCTCTAAAAATAAAAGTAGTAATTCAGTGTTCATGGGTGTATCCATTTTGACTTTTGACGACGTAGCCAAAGAGTGCCGGTGACACAGTCATACAGGTGTCCTACATTGAAATACATGCAAACACTAAAACATTTCTTTGTTGATGGCGAATTGTGGATATTCAAAACATTCCATGTGTATTTAAATGGCACACATTCAGATGTTATATAGAGATGTATGCATTTGCTCAAGCTCCATTGGCTAATAAGTAGGATTATTTTCTTTGATCCCAGTGCGCGTAGTAGTTTTACACTGTGTATTAGCAAAAAACCTGACTGAAAACGTATTTCAGCCATTCATTGGACCATTCGCTTTTCTTGGGAAGTAGAAGATTTTCTATTTGATTCACTTTATAATCCGATAAAATATCCGGTCCATACACGACATTGCAATGTGCATCTGTCTATAACAATTGATTTTCTACCAATGAATTGCACGTGGAATGTTTTGAATAGCCGCCATTCATCACAAAGAATAGATGTTTTTGCGTTAGCATGTGCTTCATAATACAGGATGCCTGCATGGTTTCATGGTGTCATATAATACAGTGTCCGTGTGACTGAGTTTCCTACCACCCATCTGTCTATTGTCATTCCATTAGGATGTCGCGCCAACATGCGTTATTTTCTTTGTACACGGAGAAGACAATACAATCGCTGTGACCTCAATAAACTGGTCGAAAACGCTCTGGAAAATGTCCCTGATTATAGTTCAACAATACCTGATTATTATAAAGAACATTTATTGTTGTAGCTAATGTCAATTACATATCTAAGTTGGTCTAAGAATGAACTGAAATGGTGTGTGGGGGCTAAAAAACATCGAATTAAAAGCGACGAATTTTAATTTTTGAAAAAGCGTGGGTCTCTGAGTTTATAGAAGTTCCCACAAAATTGTTTAAAGCATCCGCAAATCCATTAATGGATGCTGTGCTACAAAAAAGTCTGTGTACGTGTTTTACTCTATCTCTTCTGAGAAAGCGGGAAGACCCTGTAGAACCCAGAAAATTTAGAACTAACATTTAGCGCATCCACGTATGAATTCTCCTATCTATAAACCAGTGATAACATGGGCTTGCATGGTTTTCATAGATTTTGACTGCAGACTTGTGCAGGGATTGGACATGGCACGGTCGTTTGCTACTTGTATTGTGAAAGCCCATGTAAAATGACCTGTTCAACCATTTTTATTGAACAATAGTACCTTGGGTGACCTGCCGACTACTGTTGTGTTCTCCATTAGTGCTGTATGCCTCATTTGTTCCAGCCAAAGAGGTTCTATATAGATAGAGAGGCAAAACGTTTAACGTATCTTTAGAATTTCATCGTCTCGCAGGGGGGGGGGTTGGGGGTGGGGGGGTGTTTTTTTTTTTGGGGGGGGGGGGGTGTTTTGTTGCCGACCACAAAGACAAACATAGAGTCCCAACAATAGAAGCATGGGCTGCCTCCGCTTCTTCCACATACTGTGGATGCCGCTTTGCATATCCACTAATCGGTATGATACAAATTGATGTATGTGTTAGAGGTGGCCAAAAAAATGGGGAAAAGGTGGTGTAATAATATTGCACCTGGATCATGTGCTCAGATACTCTTTTTTCTCATAATGCAATGCGCGCTTCGGTGAACGATGTATTCATTGAGGCGTTTATTTAAATCAAGACACTGACGTGTCATTTCATATTCGTGTTTGGCATGGTAGGACAAAATTATAACCACCCAATAGCCCCACCCTTTCCAACACGATATTTGCCGGATTGTTTGTATCGATTGACATTATTGGTATACAAGCCCCCAAACTACTAATTATTCTGTGCAATCTTAAAAATGTCACGGCCCCAGCCGGCGGACGGTTTTAATGGGCTTCACCCCCTGGTTTCCATCACTATACCCAAATTGCCTCGTCTACAGGTCACGGTTTATTCCGTACATGTTGCTATGGTAGCTAGGACCCTCTCTCATGGGGACACTCAATTTCTTAACGGTGTGGCCGGAGAATATATCCCTCCGGGCTCACAGTCGGGAACAATGGTGAATCAATGGGCAATCGATTCAGTTGAATCTTCACGCAACTTAGTTTCACGCTTTTATTCCGTTGTCATCTCTGGAGCCGGTCTATATACCTGCCGGACTATGCATTACTTTCACACCGGTGTAGAGTAATGATTGTCCGGCGTACTCTAGTCCGGGAACACTGGTGACCAATAGGCAATCGATTCATTGACTCTTTACTTACCTGAGTTTTTCACGCTTTATGCCTTTATCGTCATGGAGCCGCGGACTGTGGCTCCCCCGGATTTATATCTGCTTTCAAGACCGGTTAGAAGTAACAATTGTCCTGCTAAACTCATAGTCCGGTAACAATGGTGAACATAGGGCACTCGATTCAGTTGCTCTTCACGCAACTTAGTTTCACGCTTTAATTCCGTTATCGTCTATGGAGCCCCTGACTATAGTCCCACCGGACTATATCTGCGTTTCACACCGGCACTATTTGGTGGGCCAGGTTACGTCATCCAAAGCCAAAATGGATTTACCTTGAACACTCAAATAATACTTTTTAATTTGAGAGGGAATGGGTTTGAGAGATAGAAATCACTCCTATATGGCGGTCTTATATGGATATATAAACATAGCGGATCGCTCTTTTCCTATATAAGTGAAGTTCCATTTAAGTAAATGAAGACTAGGGAATCATATCCGAAAACATCTAGTCAAAATATATGCTTGATCTAAGCATCGATGTGTGAATGTGAAATTTTCCCGTTGTGACATTAGCATTTAATAAGGGACTGTATCATATCGAGGGTTTACTGCAGAAAGGCCCATCTGCAATAGCTGCTCATTGTAGTTGTTGTTCTTTAAGTGTTAACCTGCCAAATCTAACAACTTGGCAGCTATTGCAGATGGGGCCATTGCCATAAACACTCGATATTGTAAATAATTCGATGAGATGAGAGTGATATTGGTCAGCGATTTATTTATAATAAAACCCTACTCGGACAGCACTGATGAAATTTACTCACTCATTTTGTATGCAATGTATGCCCCTAACATTTAAGTTGTAACTCTCAACCCCTACAGGTTGCAGTACGATTATATCACTTCGTTGGTTAAAGGTCCAGGGAAATGAGATGATAAACCTACTCCAAAATTTAGGGAACTTCCATTCAAATAAACAGGGCCAGCAAAAAAGAATCCACACCAGTAGTGACATTCATAGTGAAACTATTGATTTCAGTCAGTTTGTCATGAATAGATCACACCAGTCACCTGGAATTTTCTATTACTCTCTGAAAAAAAAAATTCAAAATCAGGTTCACTAATGTGTCATCACCAAAACAAAAGCCCAAATATTGAATGCTTCTAGTTCCTCCGTAGACTTGACAAAAAACGCATCAAGTATATTTGCATTTCCTGGGACCTTTAAGCTTAGCACGCGTCTTAATAGATAATCTTGTTTACAGCATGTCAATAAATGGCTCTCGAAATTTGAACTCGAAAGTTCACCTGTATGACGTTACAGCAACTGATGGAGACTATTGAGAGTTGATTGAAACGAGGCACTTTATTTTTTAATTTCAAAGTTTGCTACCATTTCTATACATTTGAAAGTGTATTCCAAAAAATTGTGGAATTAATAATATGTTAAACCTAATATGTTTTGAACATACGTAAGAGCTAATAGGTTCGGTGCTCTTAGAGAGCCTAAATTTAATCACGAGGATATATTATAACCCAACTGAACATATCACAACAAAATGCGGAACAGAAACAAATTTAGCATTAGCATAAAGTAACCTGGAAGCAAATATTTTGAACGCAATACTTCATACTTCGAGGTGGATAAGGTCGCAATAACTAATCCTCCCAAAGAGCGCGGACGTTCCGTAGGGTCGATTTTCAATGTGAGGTAGTTTGTTTCCATTCTCGGCCCATTGCGCGCGACAGAGGATTATTATTGCTCAACCATATCACCTCAAGTACCAAGTAGTTTCTTTATCATACTTTCGTTATTTAGAATTAATAGTTGTTTCATGGTTCTTCATCATGGCCTGTCAGATAGAGGAAGGGAGAATAACAGGACATTGAATCATAGGGCCTATGTTAAAGGGATTTAATTGGTCTGAATCTATCGACATAATAATGAAAAATATCCCTTATTCCCTAAATATGACGGACCAGATGGTAGTGCAGGCGCATTGTAGTATTCCTTGCGAAGAAAACACCTCGAAGCAAGTAGACGATTTAAAGGAAGCCGCCACCCCGTTTCTTATTTACGCTATAGTTTTGCACAAACATGGTTAGGTTCACACCAATGACAAATTGATCGGTGGTGTCAAGTTGATGCTGTATGAAAGACTATCGCGTTTACTTTAACATTTAAATGGATAAAAACACACTAGCTTTAATTTAACGTTGTCCTGTTAAAAATATATAATTTATCAAAATTGGCATAATTAATATAACAGATTAAAGGCTACCTGTTTTTATTTGAAAAAAGGTTTTTAAAATAATATTAGGGAAACTCTACCATCATACAAAGAACGCGCAGCTACTCGGTACAGTAAAAAAGTACGTAGATGCTGAACCGCCGCATTAGTGGTCGAACATGGATCGGTGGGTTTATACATGATCACCACTGGCGAGTGCCAAATTGTGTGTAAAAGGGTTTTCTATGGAGTGTGAAAAACTGCGACCTATGACGAGATGCGATTTATTCCGTATTGAAATACGTGGTGTACCCAATTTGGCACTCGACACCCTCCATGGATTGGAAACCTGGGCTCGTAATTGAAGCACTGATGGCCATATTGGTCCTCCAAAAAGAGCCCAAGCAGGTGGATTAGCCGGTCATTTATTACAAAATTGTTCCCATTGAAATGTTGATCCAGCGACATAACCGACTACAGAATCGAGCCAATTCAGGAGCTCATTGTATTTTTGCGCGCATGGGATGGCATGTCTCTAAAACGTGCACCTGGGATACAACTTCTGTAAACAGATGTCTCTGGATTGGTATTGTGTTCGGTAGACAAGATTCCGCTCGTTGCTCCATTCATCTAATATACCATTACTGTTGTTAGCCCTCCATGTATATAAGGATCATGGTGACAGTTGAGACTGCGATAAAACTAATAACCTATTACGCGACCCCTTTTTTCAAAGTCCACGTTTTCATGGATTGTTGTGTTTAGGCCACTAAATTTTGTTTAATATAATCTATCTAAAACACCCCTCTTACATTTTTTACTCAAAATCACTGAGGTTTTAAAAAGTGTAGATTTTTTTTTTTTGCAATAAAAATTCAAACGAACTTCGCTCCATCCTTTGTGTGCTCAACGCAGTCCAAGGCTGAGGCTTGGGGCAAACTTGCTGAAGTCACGTGTGATATATTTTCGCTGGCTTCGGTATTGCATGCGGCGTTGTAAATAATACCACAGGGAATAAACATGGAGCTTCCCGATTTCCTGTATCAGTTTTGTGTACATTTGTCTGAATAATCTGGCTTTTTTTCGCAAGGAATACTCCAATGGCCATTGTTTCTATGGCCTCCATTTTTCTGATTAACTTTAAAAAATATTATTTTCTCATTTTATTGAGAAAAGATTTCTCACATGAAAAGCACTTTGTTTACTGTAAAAGAGAAAAGGGGAAATATCCCTCTTTTGTTTTTTGCCAGCTGCACCTGTTTAGCATTGCCAATAGGGGAAGTGGGGAATTCCCCAAGATGGAAACTTAGAACAAACAGAACCCTGAACAACTGTTTTGTTTTTAAAATCCAAAAACATGTAAGATCAGGGAATCCCCCACAAGTTATATATGAAAGTGATTGTAAACTTATTCGGGTTATGAATTCAGATTGGTCAGCTAGGTTTGTAAGGTAGTTTATGCCATGAGGGTGATGTAATGATTATTTTGAAGAAAGGAAAATCTGGCTGTGTGAAGATAAATAGTAGGTGTGACTGAAGGACTGAGGCCGGCAGTTGAAATCAGGAGCTGAAAAACTAGAGGCTTCTGAGCTATACAGTATAATTATAGCTAGTTTTACTCTCCAATAATGGTAGATTTGAGTTCTACACTAGTGCCAGATTTAATGTTTTGGATGCCACCGGAGCTTGATAGCTAAATTGTCTGCTGTCGTCTTGTAAACCAAAGGCTTCAGTTTTGGAATTCAAAAAGAGGATTCCCAGTTGTAGTCCATATGAGGACATTCCTCAAGCGGACAGACTGATGGTGGTAAATTACCTGGATTTTAATATTGTGGAACATTTGTCGTCGCGGGAGGAAAGCCCGTGTCTTGAACTGCTGGACAAGATTACCTTCAGGACTGAGAAAGATTCCCTTGGAATATCCTACTGAGTTTTTTGGAACTTGTGCGCTGTCATTTTGAGTCTTCGCTGACGAGGACATTTTCATCGTTGAACTGCAACGCTCTTTTGAACATTAAGTATCAGTTATATAAATTGTGGTAATTTGTGTGTAATTTTGCTTTATGTAGTTGTTTGGACCTACCCAAAATTCTTGAACCCAATTTACAAAATCATTTAAAATCTGTATATTATATAAAATTTAAGATCACTGTGCACAAGGCCTCATTGTTTGGGTTTGGTAAGGTATTTCGGACCCTTTGACGCCTACGAGGGGGACGTATAAAACCATGAAAACAATCTGGTACGTTTATTTAGGGATATTTCATTATATATGTGCCGATAGATTCATACCAATTAATCACTTTAAATATCTTACGCTACAATGCCATCAAAACTTGATAGCTTTCTCGCCATTAGGATAGTTACTGGCAATATAAAGTTCAATATAAATTGTAATACCTGTTATGGTCAATGTATAGAAATGTTAAATTTCAACACAGTTTTCTTCTCCAATTAGCCCCCAATTAGTTGCACCAAATGGACATTAGGTTTATAGCAACTCTGTGAAAGCCAGGTAAAGGTGTCATTCATACTTGTTGTCAGTAGATATCCTTTATTTTGAAAACGTAGAATGCAAACTTTCAATGATACTATAACTTTGTGTTGGAACAAGGGCGAAGTACTCGAGACTGAAAAACATTCCTATATCCCTAACGTCCCCAGAGGAAAATCTGACGATCACCGCAAAAAAAGTGAGGTAGCGTTATTTTTCTTGTTAGATCTAAGAGCAATTTCTCACTAAATGTAAGGCAGGGGTTCCGCTCTGTGATTTTTGAAAAGTGATAAAAATGGCATTTAGGGATTTAAGGGATATTTACACCGAAAACACCAACAATCGAGGAAAGTTGATTTAGTTGAACTTGTTGTTTCAGACTCGAGCTGCTATGATGTAGACGTCGATCTTCCTGAAGTTAAAAGAAGACGACCTGCCGAAAAACATGAAGAAGATCAAGAAAATACAACCAATGGAGTAGAGATGTGCTGGGATACTGATGCAAAATGTGAAAATATGGGTATAACAATACACCAAAAAATTAGAATGACATTTTCACAGTTCTGGTTGTCAGTGTTCTATGTCATCTTCATTATAGTAGGATCATGGATGTTGTCTTCACAAATGCCAAATATGGGGCAGAGAGGTCATACCACAAATGTCCACATGAATAATAAAGAAACCAACAATACAAATATTGGACCTGGAAGAGCACCCGGTGCAAATGAACCGGATAATGTGTTAAATCCTTCCGAATTCTTATTTCCTGAAATCATGAAACCATTTTTTTTCATAGGACGGGAGCGAGAGGTTAAGTTTATAACCCATCAGATACGGGATGATAACGCTAAATTAGTCAATATCGTAGGCTCACCAGCCATTGGAAAAACATCCCTTTCTTTAACAGTTGCTCAAATTTACACATTTTATACGGTTATGGCAGAGCATATGCAAAATGTGGTCTTTCAAAGTCCTTACCATTTACTATGAAAACTATTCTCGCATCCATTGGTATTCCAGAGAAGCACATACCAAATGGACTATTTTCTAAGCTTCATGATCTTAAAACAACCAAAAAGGTCCTGCTTATACTTGATGATATTGATTTTGCATTTGAATCACATGCAGAAGAAATGAAAGAAATAATTTCAATGCTCGTAAATATTAACGGCTTTTACCTCCTTGTTACGTCCCAATACGAACTTAATTTTAGTGACTTAGGATTCAAATTCGCTACGTATCACTTACAACCACTAACTAAAGCTGCATCAAATGAATTTCTGATTTCTTTATATCCTGAGATCTCACATAAAGACAACAATAAGATTGCACAACTTACTCAAGGTATTCCATTCTTACTTGAAATCATCGGTAACCAGATGCAAGCTAAACTGTATACCCCGGATTACATTACGGCAAAAGAATTGAAACCACTCTTTGACCAAATAGATCCAGCGAATTCAACCTCTTTGTTTCCTTTACTAAGCAATTTGATTCACAAGATCAGCTTTAGATTACAAACAAGGCTTTTACAAAAAGGTTTGAATAAAGTCGGTGTAAGCTTTAATACGGATAGTGAAAATCAATTGGTAACACTTGGTCTTTTGATGAAAGTCCGATCTACGAAAGCAAAATCTATTACCTTTGAATGTCATTCTGTTATGACGGAATTTGCTAAAACATTCAGTACAAAGCATTTGGCGGATTTGCAAAGTTTGTCCAAGATGTTACCCTTGCCAGTTGTTATATTCTGGTGTCTTTTCATTATTTTGCTGGGAGAATACTTGGAACTTGAAGTAAGTAATATCCATTTTATTAGGAATTCACTTTATTTTGGTATTAAAACTTGCATATTTTTCATTTTAATACAGTTTCTGACCTTCACTAATGAATCCAGTATATTTCAAGCTTACAGAAATTTTAATGGTCCCCTTGGAGTAACTCTTTTGACCGGTGGTTGTGTAGGGATTATATTAATCAATGATATTTTCCCAAAAGGAATTGCCCATTTAAAAAAGAAAATTATAATTCATATCGGTAACTGGTTATTTTGTTGCCTACTCTTGCTATATCTTTTCTATGTATTATACATTATTTTTCTGAATATGTTCACTGGTAGATTTTATGTTGCATATCCCAATATTGTTCTGGAACCAGTAACGCTACATCTTATATTTTGTTGTGAACTAGGATTAGTCATATATTACAAACATTTCTTCAGATTCACGATTGACACACAAAACATACCAGAAAAGGCTGAAATAACAATTTGGTCACAGTTTTACTTCTGTTGGGTTCTTTTATATTCTTTTATTTTATATCTACAAGTCAACTGTGATTTTTTTCCATGTGTTAACTTTGAAGTTTCAATTCTTGCTTCTACATCACTCCATGCAATTGCCTTTGATTTTGTCTGCTGTTTTTGCCAATCATACTTCATTTTGTATAAGTTAGCAACAAGTACAGACTTCATCGCAGATGTGCTATCAAACTTAGGAGTCCGAATTGTATTTAGCAAACTTGCTATTCAGCGGATAGTTCTTTCAGGTTTCGTCTTGAATACTGCTTTTGTTTTCTATTCTATAAAGTTATCGGAAATTCTTGAGCCGTCTTATATCTTTCTAGCTAATCACTGTTGGTTTATCCTTACATGTGCCCAAGGAGTTATAGTGCCCATACTGCAAAGTGAATTGCGAGAAATATTCAAAGAGGATAAGATTACCAAAACAGTTAACGGAATTTTGTTTAGTATAGGCATTTTCTTGAAGTTACTCTTGCCATCTTATACATTACTTAAACATTATTATGATGATTACCCGGATTTGGATATGAAGTCAGTACATTTTACTGCTTTTGTTACCTGTGGATTAACTGCCATTAGTTTCGGAAAATTAATGCCAATGAACTACTTATTCTTGTTGGGTTTGTATTATTTACTATATTTAGTTTGTTACATTTGCACAGGGGACTACAAAATAGCTGCAGATATAGAAGAGTTAATTTTATCATGTGGACCATTGATAATTCTCATTCCTAGGGTGTCTGAAGACATACTAGGCGTGATTCAGTCTCAGTGTAGAAGTCTTAAAAATAATAGTATTGTGGATAATTTTAAAACTTGGTTGGGCATCTTTTCGATCGTCTTGTTATTTTTCTATATAGTTAATGCAATTTATCTTTATTTCTTACGTGATTATTTACTAGATTGGTTTTTTATAACATCAGATTCTACTTATCAATTACATTTAGCTAAAGTGATTTTATACAGTAGTTCTTCTGTTCTTTGTTGGGGTATATTTATGATCATAGTGGACCGCAAAATACCAAGTATATGGGAAACATGCCTCGAGGGAATTTTTCTGTCATTAATTGTGTCAATTTTATACTATTTTGCATTTTATTCTACCGTTTTGTTCAATCAGCCGCAGCTAATTCCAATTCTTCTAAGATCTTTCCCAGAGTGGGCGCTATTCAAACTAACATCTTTGCCGAATCTTGACATGATGACTATCCATATCATTTCTTGTTCCACCACTGGACTACTAACCTATTTCAAGGGTATACGAACAATTGTGTACCATTTTATTGCATTAATGTTACACTTCACGTTTTATTTAATTTGTTATCGTGCTACTGGTGCAAATACACTAGCCAATGATATTGAGCAGTTTCTGCTTGATTGTGGCATACTTGTAATTATCATACCTCTTTCATTTGTAGCTTTACTTTCTGTAGTACGTTTAGATCATCAACATCAATATGGCAGACATATTGCAATGCATATCGATCAGATGCAAGGATGGTTAACCAGCTTCTCTTTTTTTGTTGGTTCTTTTCTATTTATTAGACGTTGTGTACTTTCATTTTGCAAAAGAACCTATTTTATTTATTGAGGAAGAATTGTCTTTGTCATTCAAGACATTTCCCCTTGAGTACTTTGTAGTCCTGCACTCATATGGATTGCTAGCCAATGTATCTCAAATTGGAGAAGACCAGCTATCAAAAAATGTTGTCTAGAAGGTTTGGGCTTTTCTATCCTTTTTCTAAGCATGTATTATGTTGCGTATTTTTCTTCTACATTCCTACGACAACCCGTTTTGATTTCAAATTTATTTTTAACAATAGTACAATTCATTCCAGATGTGCACATACTGTCTCTGCATGTTATCAGCTGTTGTACCACTGGAATCACAATGTCTACAACAAGTAAATTAACAATCATCTGCCATTTAATTATCATACTTCTTTACTACTCAATGTCTGCAATTGTTCTTCTCTTTACCGGTGAATACACAGTGTTCTTTGAAATGGTTAATGTTTGTCTTGCTACTGGACCATTGTTTGCGATATTGCCAATAATACTGGTGTTTATATTTGGTGAGATGCAAAGGCACTTTCAAAGTCTTCAAAATAGGTTTATCGATTATTTTAAAGCGTGGCTTAACCGATTTTCCATGGTTTTCATTGTTTTTGTCGTATTAGATGGTTGCTATTTTTATTTCACGGGTGAAGGACTGGTATTGTCATCACGGGAAAACAAAACGTTGACGCTTAAATCATATCCAGTAGTATTCATTTGTGGTCCCGCACTTGTTTGGGTAATAAGGAACTTAATAATTGATCGTATACCACTCACTACGTTGCAGACCTGGTTAGAAGGGATGGTTGCCACAATATTTTTCTTCATTACGTATTACACAGCATATTTGTCCGTCTTTTTATTTGATCAACCGCATATGATCACATCCAAAATAAAGTTCATATTCTGTTTCATTCTGTCGACACTACAATCTTTACCAGACCTGAATTTAATGACCCTTCATGTTATTGGTTGTTGTACTACAGGATTAATGTACATTAGGGTGAAGAGTATGTCAACAGTCTTTCATTATTTGACTTTCCTGGCGTTCTACAACTCGTTGTATCTCATTTGCTCTCTTTGTACTGGTGCGTATACATGGATTACAGATATCGAACACTTTCTTCTTGACTGTGGTATTTCCGTTATTCTTTTTCCATTAGCTTTAAAGTTCTTGCTTACTGTAATGCGAGGATACTACAGTAATGACCAAACTACGTCTATGCGATACATGGAAAGTTGGTTGGTTACTTTCACGTTTCTCTTGCTTGTGTTTTATGTATCAGACATAGCGTACACATATTTGATGGACGAACATATGTTATTTATCGTACAAGAATCTAGTATATCGATGAAACCATTACCGTTCTCATTTCTTGCTTTCTCTGTAATTAGTTGGCTAATCATCATATCCGTTCTCAAGCAAGAAAGATACAGAACCATACAAATAGCGATGGGCATAGCTATCTTCTTTGGCAGTATGTATTATGTGGCATATTTTTCTGTATTGCTTTTAGATCAAACCCATCAGATTTTGTCTTGTCTTCAATCCATGCCCGCACTTGACATGCTTTCGTTTCACGTTGTTTGCTGTTGCACCACTGGATATACATTATATAAATTGGGTAAATTTACAATATTTTATTACTTTACCATATTAGTTTTACATCACACAATATATTTCATTTCCTATTTTCGTACGGGTGAATATACAATGTTCAATGAAATGAAACCATTTGGCCTTGATTGTGGTCCATTAATTATATCAATACCATTTGTAGCATTTGCAGCAATACACAATCTCAGCAGTTATTGTCAAAGATGGTTTATACACTACTTTAAAGGATGGCTTATCACTTTATCGTACATGTTATTTACCTTGTATATATCAGATATTATGTGCCTATACGTTATGAATGATCATATATTGGTTCTGAAACAGGGGTCGCATTTTAGCATTGAAAAACATTCCTTTGGTGTTTTTCTGTGGGCCTACATTCGGTTGGATTATTTTTCAAGTAATAGTAAGTCGTGGCAGATTAACTCTGTATAAATGCCTACAGAGTCTTGCGCTAATTGGAATTTTTTCGAGCATGTATTATGTAGCCTACTTCTCCTATTTATTTGGTAATCAACCACTTTTCTTTCTGTCTATAATAAAGTCTCTACCGGATATTGACATGCTATCATTACATGTGATAAGTTGTTTTGCCACTGGAATCGCGGTTGTATGGAAAAGTAAATCAACATTATTTTGCCATTTGACACTAGTAATTGTATACCATATTCTGTACATTATTTGTATCATTTGTACTGGTGAAAATACAATGTTTATGCAAATGCAACGTTTCGTTCTTGATTGCGGTCCATTGATTATCGTCCTTTTTTGGCTGGTTAAAGTTTTGATTGATTCTATACAAAAGCGATGCAAGTATTATCAGAACAATTTGTTGAATAATTTTAGACGATGGCTAAATATTTTTTTATTTTTATCATTAGTCTTCTACATATCTGATATGCTTTTTGTTGGTGTGGCGCATGAGCACCTGCTGGTGACGTCAGAGGAAGCTGGATGGAGCTTACGCCCGTTTCCCTTAGCATTCTTTTGTATTCCTGCGATTGGATGGATAACGATCATATGCTTTTTGAAGACGTGTATTTGGTTGGCAGTAATTGTATACATATGGATATTCATGTACAAATGTATCGTTATCATATTGGAAGGCATTGGTTTGGATTTTAATGTTTTAGATTACTTTGCTGCTACGTTTGGACATATCGCTAGAAATGGATTGGTTGGAATAACGTTAATAATTAAAATTGCTAAAAGCCGGAAAACAATGCAGTCAGTGTCTTAACCTTACTTTCTTATTTCATGAGAATGTATTAATGTATCATATTTTGTCTTTGTTCATTCGATCATCCAGCTCTTTTCGTTTACTCAAATCCATCCACACCAGCCTGATATTTTTTCCACTCCATGTAGATAAGCTGTTACAAGGTTACACAAAACAAACAACCATCGGAATGAAAGCTCTGTATGAAATAGGACCAGACAGCATATCTAAAACCAATTAAAACAAAATTCGAATAACCCACATTCTTTCGTATTTTTCTTTGTTA
This sequence comes from Ophioderma brevispina, assembly GCA_023653785.1. NCBI lineage: Eukaryota > Metazoa > Echinodermata > Ophiuroidea > Amphilepidida > Ophiodermatidae > Ophioderma > Ophioderma brevispina. Next base: position 67,763 of record JAMKCH010077468.1, on the reverse strand, counting down.
CATTATTCTTGTTATATTTTTATAAAATAAGCACGTCATTTCTGTTTGCTTTTTCTTAAAGGACAATGACTCAGGGACATTCCCAGGGTATTTGGAGTCGTTTCCATTCGTTTTTTACATCTGCTCTTTTGTTGACAGATATACTGAAATCCCCATAAAATGAGCAGATATTTTGGCGGCGCTTGAATAAAATGTTTTCCATGATTGGTTTGAATATTCACACATCTCGTGTTTTTTTAACTATATTTTACGGTCAGTACTTTATATAAGGACAAACATATATTATTTTCGGAAGAGACCTCTCATACTTCAGATATTCCCTTTGATCTTGGTGTGGTCTTGGAATTGCAATATTGATTACGTCTTAAATTTTCTGAGATTTTTGGGTAGGTATTCGGAAAAACCTTGAAATTTTGGGATGGGATTATTTTACGTTAACGCTTGTATTACGTAGCTTCTTTATCAGCTATTCCGTATCGAGAAATAGTAAATTTAACTATAGAAGCGAATCTCTCTCTCTTCTCTCCTCTCTCTCATCTCCCTCTCTATCGCCTACAGCCTCTTATCTAAGTCTGTTTTGGTATTCTGTTCTGTGCGCTATTAAAATGATCCGAATACATTTTGGAAAATTTGATGAATTATTCTTTCAATCAAATTATCAATTATTTCCTTAACAACTTGATGTACTTTTGTTTTGTATTGGGTTTTTGTAGGTTATATCTGATTGATAGGGTCAAGCGACAAGATAGCTCAATTAGTAAGGCGCTCGACTCCAGTCTTATAGCTCATCCCTGCGTATAGGCGGTGCGTTCGAGCCCTGTTAGATTCAGCTATCTTGTGATTTCGCCCTAGACAAGAATGAACCGCTTGGTTGTTCCGATTAACCCATGCGATATTTGGAAGCTGATCCCGGCTGCGAGGGTATCTCGATGTATTTTTTGCTGATAAGGGGAAAGCGCTGATCCCGATATGCTGCATCCCTTGAAATAGATGCAAATTGGTTGTTTATGTAGGTTTGGGCCATCTTGATCACGGCCATTTGTGAAGCGCTTAGAGGCCAATAGTAAGGCGCTTGGTAAATCTCTGCTAGTTATTAATTACTATTATTATTATATAGCCGGGAGCGGACTGACGTCACATTCGCGGTGAAAACAAATGGGAAGCCCCGGGAATCCCCGAATCGCGGTGAAACAAACATGCAAATTGCATTTTTACATTCACTGCACATCGAATGACACTATGCGTGCAGCTCGGAATCGAATTACGCGTCACGTTTGTGCCATGCCGGGTGCCACAGATTTTGTTTTGAACTCCCGGATGTCCACTTCCGGCTATTGTTGGGCCAGGGAAGGCTTCGGTTGAGTAAATTACTTCTCCCTTTACGGTCTGCTGTGATCTTAACTGCATACAGTTGCGCATACATTATGCAAAACTTGTTTTAATATTGACTTACCGTTTAATTAATGACGATGCACTAAGTATGTTTATGAAATGCCAGGCAGTGTCGTGTGAAATTGGATTTCAGTATGAATTTGTTTTTGCATTTAGCTGCACTGTGAGCAGAACAGTAGTACTAGCGTTGGGTTTAAAGAGGTAATCGCGTCACAGGGGTCGATTTCCCTGCATTTACCCTAAAAGCGGCATCCGCACTGGCACATTTTCACAAAATATAAATTCTTCAATGTTGCATCTCAAATACTGTCTAGGCCATATTGGAAGAACAGAGATATATGTCAACAAAAAATAACATCCCCAAAACAGATCTATGGACATTTGATATGAGGATACAGACATCCAGGTAATTTTGGTAGGCCACCTTTTAAGTTTTTACACATAACTTTTAAATCAACAAATGTGTATAGTACATAATATTTTGACTCGTACTCACTGATATTAAAACCCAAAGGTTATAGAGACGTGGTCAAACATGTGCATAGCGTGTGGGAAACATGCCTACGACGTGCGTGTTCGTCGTCTGCTGATTTAACGTCGCCGGCGACGTTAAATTACAAAATCGTTTTTCCGTTTAACCCATAAGGAAGCTGATTTGGTCTTAATCATTTCGGTTGAGGGCTTTGGTCATATAAAAGCTTTACAACCAGCAAAAATATCGATTTTGAAAATCTGAGGGGCGGCACTATTTTTCAGAATGTGCATTGGTCCTCTTTAAACCATTCCCTGCGCACCATGAAGTTTGTGGTAATAAATATGTGAGTATGTGGTGCTCGTGTATGGTCACATTTGCCTGATTTAGTGGCCTGCAGACTGCCTGATGTCTTGGTGTTTTGCCTAAGATACTGACTACCCTATTTATGGTATAAGTGGGTTTGTGTCTAATAATTTAGTAGTAAATGTAAATTTTCCAATGACTAGATGGTCTTTTGGGGTGGAGCTGGGCATTTTTTTTTTGTTTTTTGTGGAGGGGTGCTAGTGCCACTTTAAAAAGGCAAACAGCAATGTTTTGAAATATATGAAAACAAAATGCATGTCTAATTGTATTGTGGCTGTTTTGGACATGGGTCATGCGGCGTTTGCCTCGTATTTTCAAAGGGAACTCCATTTCTGAATTAAATACCAGTAATTTTTCTTTGGGATACTTTTGTATGGGATCCGTGTACTATTCACTTATTGTATGCTGTGTTTGTGTATATTGTCTTATGTTTTTGTATTTGTGTAAAAAAAAAATAAAAGCACACGGCACGGAGCGGTGTGCCTTATGGAAAAAGAAAAAAAAGATAGCATAGGTATTTGAAGTCCAGTCATCCTTGCGTTTGTGTTATTTGATCCCTAATTGCCAACCAATCACTACTCAAACATATCAGGCAAATAGTATATATAAACGTCTGATGGGAAAATAAAAAACAGATGAAGGGAAAACCACCGGACCATAATTTGATACACCATTATTTAAGAACTACTATTAAACAATGTTAATCACAATACTTATATGGTCTTCAATCAGAGTGCATCATTTATGAGTCTAATAATCTACTAAAGCAGTTTTCCTTTTCCCTCACGGTTCTAGAGTTTATATAGTACACCCTTCACAACAACGCCTCGTGCTACAAACACCACCAACTAGAAACAGTTTTTGACAGCGTCGACTAGTTTTTGGTAAGGAGGGTCTGAAAAAGAACATATGTAACCCGATTCCCCTGTTTTCATGAACGAAGAGAATCTGCCTTATCATCATTTGACATCATTTATATAGTTTTGTTCCTTCGTATTCCAAACCAGAATCGGCCCTTACATTACGAACATCACTGCTGATTACCATTGAATACAGAGCGCGATTAAAGACAAGAACATAAAAACGAGGAATAAAAAAGTACGATGGCCCAAAAATGGAGGGGTTGCATCAGTATTATGGGTAGTTAAAAAAAAATGCGGACGATACTATAACTTGAAAAAAAATGCTTTCAGTAAGGACCATAATAGATTGCAATTTAGTTTAATTCTTCTCGGCTATGGGACACGATGTTTCAATCGATTTAGCGTGAATTTTGGTGGAGTAGGTTAAAATCCATCCATCCCTGACAACGCCCCCTCCAATATCAAGTGGATGGCTTGGAAAAGTACCAGAGGTGACACGATTTTTGGGTGTGAATCTCTATATAGTTTCATGAGATTGCGTGCAATAATTGGCCTGTGTAGAACTAATATAATCCGCCGTACTCATAATCCGGCACCCAACTGTAAATAATAAGGCCCTCGATTCAGTTGACTCTTCACGCAACAGAAGTTTCACGCTTTATTATATTATTTAATTCAGTAAATCGCTATGTAGCCCTTTACTAGTGGCTCCCGGCGGACTATAATCCTTTCACACCGGTGTGAAGCAGATATAGTCCGATCCGGTGGGAGCCATAGCTCCCGGGGCTCATAGACGTAACGGAATAAAGCGTGAAACTAATGTTGCGTAAAGAGTCAACTGAATCGATTGCCCTATTGTGCACCATTGTTCCCGGACTATGAGTACGCCGGACAATGGTTACTTCTACACCGGCACTACATATAGACTATGGGGCATGTCCTTCTATGCTGTTGTTTTGTTGTCTCCATCGGGGGGCTAGGGGAAAACCAAGTGTAAATTCATAATAAATTATTAAAATCATATAACCGTCTGTTCCCACAAATAAAACTAGCACATTTTCTTGAAAAAGAATAAAATGTCACTTCAATTTCATTTCCCCAATATCAGTGACCAATGGATACACATAGACTTCAGCAAACAATGTAGTTAAAGATATTCAATCACCGGCCCGGTATGCGGTGTAGAAAAACACTTCAGATTCCCTTTCATCTGGGAGTGCAGGACCATTGTTATATTGTCCCGCAGCTGAATAGATTCAGCTGTTACCGCTCTCCAATTTAGACTGAGTACTTTTTCAGGACAAATACTTATCCTCATTCACAAATGAATAAATATTGAGCTTCTATAGTGCGTGTTCAATTAACTCTGGCCATATTTTTCATCATTTATTAGAAAAGGAAGAAACACGAACAAACATCATGAGATAATGTTGCTGGGCAAGCTTTGACCTAACAACTTTGTGCAGAACCAAAATCCGTAACTTATTGCTTAACTTCATTTTTATTCAATTTACCGCGTTTTCAGAAGAAATTTTAGTGTCAACGACCTATATTATAATGTACACTGGTTAGTTATTGTGAGAGAGGACTGGTATTTGTCACTCAACCCGAATCGTGGAGGTGGTAACACCTGGCTATAACAATGGCCCCACATACCGGGCCCATTGTAATATCTTTAGCTCATGGTTTGCTGAAGTCTATACATATCCATTGGTCTCTGATATTGGGAAAAAGAAATTGAGGTGACATTTTATTTTTTTAAAAGAAAATGTGCCAGTTTTATGTGCGGGAACAGACAGTTATGTGATTGTAATAATTTATTATGAATTTATACTTGGTTTTCCCTTAGCCCCTCGGTGGGGACAACATAATTTGTTATACAGTTGGTTATTTGGTCCACGCCCCATAGTCTAATAATATTTTTTGTTGATTCAGTGTTGCGATGTTGGCAACTTGGCAAAGTGGCTGAATAGCTCATTTGGTAGAGCACTGGACTCGCAATCCATAGGTCGCCTGTGCGAATTCTGCTTCAAACAAGTTGTTACGTCTATTTTTTAATGTTCTTCAGTCATCATGTATTTGTACATGTATGTTATTATTGTATGTAAAAAAAATGTTTTAAAAAATGTAAGAAAAATCTCGTTAACATTGTATATTACTGTCATCTCACCTTAATCTTTCTACTTTGATATTTTCCATTTTTTTTTTCATTAGTCGGACATGATTGTTTAATGTATGTTATTGTTTGTTTTATGTTGTCCTTGTATGTATGTCATATTCATTTTTGTCCCTATTTATATGTAAGTTCTTTTTTGAAGAGGTCAATGCACCCTCACGCTCTGCGTTTTGCAGTTACCTCATTCCTCCTCATTCAACACTCTTGCATACTACGTGAATCAAAAAAAAATGTGCAAGGATTAAAGATGAACTTGACCTTAATGCAATCACTAACTTGACCTTAATGCAATCACTATATCATAGATTTGTTGTTGTTTTTTATAAAACACATCTGATATACTTTCATGTGTTGAAAAAAATTAAAGAAATCGACTGAAAAATACGCTAGATATGGCAGGTTTTGCAAGCACACCCCTTTTTTTCTATTCCTATGGGATTTACACACATTAAACTTGTGTTTGTGAGAATGTTCAATATCATGAATATCATGATGCCTTTGTCAACTTAAAGCAATATTAGCACATATTTTTGAAGAGCGCCCCCAATTTTTCAAAAAAAAATTGAGATTTTACACGGTTGCATTGGTAAGTAGCTAGTAAACTATACCTGTGAATGGTTAAGCTCTACAATGTCTATGTGTCGCAAACGAAGGAATTTTGTAACTAGAATAATTAATATCGGGATCCCGATAATAATTCAATAGCGCCATAGCGCCATGGAAATAGCGCCATGTACGTATCTACGCTCATCTATTAGTTGTTTTATTGGTTCAGGCAAGTCAAAGTAGAGGTCATTTTCTTGAGGTGGCACTATTTCATCATGGACGGACATAAACTTCGTTTATTTTATGATAAATACGCATTTTTGAGCATTCTCGTTCGCAGGTGTAGTTTTCTAGACAATTACCAACATAACTGTGCAAAAATATCAAATTTTGAAAATTGGGGGCGCTCTTCAAAAAATGTGCTAATATTACTTTAATGTTACATTTTCTTGATTATTTCGGCTATGGACTGATCAATGAATCTATTTATACCAATGTGCCAACTGATATGACAAATCCAAACACCAATTCACCTGTTGCAGAGCAAGAAAACAAGATCTTCCCATTGTTCAGGATATTGCTAAGTGTTTAGTCCCTCATTGGCATAGCTTGTATCTATACCTGGATTACAGTGTTGAAACCCCTTTTCATTTACACATCAGGATTAATTGGGGGGATTAATCTTTTTTACTTTTTTACTCAAATCTTATATTGACTATTTACCTTTTTGTACTGCTAGTTATTGTATTTTGCTTTTGTGTTGAATAAAATATGATTGATTGATTGATTGATTGATGCTAATTAAATGCAAATTATCTTGCTGATTGTTATCGATTACCCAATAAAGATGAAATTGTATATCTTTAGAAACATGGAGTGTAAACTATGCGATCTTACTTGCAGGTTCATACCTTTGTAAAAGAAAATTTGAGTTATTCAATGACGTTCTGTCAGATAGACTGATCTCATGCGTCTCTCTGATGTAGTGTCCTATCTATTCTGTTCTCAATTGTTACACTGTAAGTCTGTTGGAAATACTTGAGCCGTCTTATATTTTTCTAGCAAATTACTGTTGCTTTTTCCTTACATGTGCCTAAGGAATTATAGTGCCCGTACTGCAAATTAAATTACGGGAAAACGGTTAAAGGAATTTTGTTTAGTATATGGGCATTTTCTTGAAGTTACTCTTGGCATCTAGCACATAATAATTACCCTGATTGCAAATGAGGTCAGTATATTTTACTACTTTTTGTTCATGTGGAGAATTAATGAGTTTCGGTAAATTAATGCCACCGAACTACTTCTTTTGGGTTTGTATTAGTTACTCTATTAATATAATACGGTAGTTATTTACTTTTGCACCGGGGAGTGCAAAATAGCTGCAGATATTGACGAGTTCTTTCTATTCTGTGGACCATTTATAGTTGTCACTGCGAAAGATATTATCTAAATTGGTACTGCGCGAGAGATTAACGTTATCAGTCCGTCATAGAGAATGTGTGTAAATGAAACTAAATCTCAAATATCTCCGGAAAACGAGGGGGTTCTATGGATGTTTTTGCATCAGAGGGTCCGTTACTATGTTTTTTAAAAAATATGTATCGTAATTGGGTCTGAACCTATAGAATCTAGCGAGAAAATTGAACGTTTTTGTCGGGTACTTCGGTGCTCGCAGACAAGGAGAAGACTCGATTAGCGTTGATACGTACGTCCCTCTGGAGTTTTGGACCTATTGCAATAAGTCGGAGAGGGAAAATGAAAGAATTCAATTGCACGTGCCACACCGGATTATCTTGGAGGACACTCCGGTCATTTAACTCACTCACCTGCCACTAAATACAATTTCATTTATGTATGGAAACGCACTATTGAATTTCAGGCCTTAACATTGCTCACAATAACATGATTAACAGAAGTCCCTGCGCCTCATTGATTTTTTCACCTCCGCAAAAATGGTACGGGGGTCACATATCAGATGAATCGAGTATAACATGCAACCTCTACGGGCGCATCCATTTTTCCCCAACGCCTTTCGATATTTTTCCAGTCTTGAGAATTTTCAAACACTGGTTTCAATTTACGCCAACTTTTTTTTTCAATTTTAGAAACAGGATTACGTACTTACCGGACCGCCGTACCCATCATTATTCATCATATACATACCAAAACTAACTTTCGCCTAAAAATCTCCTAAATTTTAGATGTTCAATCAGTAATTTAAGCCCAAATATGCAATATGCTGGATCCCTGGGCATCATTGGAAAAGCAAACATTGAATGATTACCTAGCTAAATAAGACAGAAAAAAACAATAAAATAAAAAATTAAATGTTTTCCTTAAAGGTTTAGCTACCCAAATGAAAAGTTGTTCATTAACTTATCCATATCATTACATGCAGAAATTAAACCTAATTTCTTTAATTAAGGGTTGTGACTCATTCAATTAGTACATGTAGAGCCCAAATGTGCCCTTTTCAACGTATTGGGCTTGTGTGTTAACATTTGTCACGAGAATAGGTGAAAACATGAGCCCAGTATGAGCAAATGTGAATCTTCCGGATCGAGTCGTGTTATGGGAATCCAAGTTATTAAGGACAGGTTTTTTGTTTTTTTTTTGAGGCGTGTGTTTGATGGAAGGTATAGTTCCTTGGCCTTATATTTTACTATAATTATCTTTCTGGTACGTATTGCTTTATGGTTAAATTTATGACAAAATGTGAATTTTATCACCAAGTTTTACACATATCAGGCTCTAACAGGATTCCTGTGAGAGAGAAAACATATGGCAAAAAGTTTTAACGAGCTCGCGAATTCAGCAATGTTGTGATAAACGGAATATTGCCTGTTGGCCTTAGGTAAAACGCCCGCGTTTTGATCTTGGATCATCTTGGCGGAAGGAGTAAGTTTTTTATAGGCCTACTTTTGCGATTGAAAATTGCAGTCTCAAAATGTTCAAATATGCCTCCTTTTGTGAGAAAAATCACCCCATAATCAATATGTCCTCTTGGGTGAGGTTTTATATGTAGTCACCTCAGTTTAAGCTCAGGGTATGCCGGGGGGATATTTTGAATCAAACGTAAATTTTTAAAGTCTATACTACTTTTTTTTTCAAAAATATCAATGGGCTACTACCACTGTGCACAAAACAAGTTTATTTAACGTTCGTTAAAGCCCGACTCAGAGATTTCCGAGGAGGGCGCGCCTCAATTTCCCAAAAAAATTGGTTTTTGCATGTACATAATGCTTGTCCATATACTAATCACTGGTGTGAATTGCTAAGTTAAATCGAATTCCGTCATATAGAAAAATCACAACTTTGTTCAAAATGCCGGATCCGGAATTTTTGTTACACACAGATCCCTATGGGACGTAAGGACTACACATAAATGTTTACTGCATCAAAACGAAAAATCCCGATTCATACTCCAATTTCGGGAAGGGTTGCATTTTAGGTTATATTTTAGTTGTAGTGACTATTTTTCATTATTACATAAAAAAGAATATTTCGAAATCTTGGAGTCAGACTTTAAATGATCAGTTAATGTTTATATAAGCCGTGCCTTGTCTAATTGCACGAAGGATCTGGCCACCTGCCAAATGTGCTTGCGCTTTCTAAAACCATCATGGAAATCGTACCTCCGCAAGCAAAACTTTTTTTATTCGTGCTATTTATCTCAATAACTACTGTAGCCGGCAACGAGATTTTACACGAGTCGCAAATATTTTGAAATACAAATAACAGTGATCCGTATTTCATCATTTGCTGAAGTAAGTAAAGCATGATTTTATAGTGCCAGGACAGTAATTGCTTTTTTCATCTTTAATCAGAAAGGTTTTTTCTTTCAGAATCTATCATTGTAATTCTTTTATTTAAGTGGCCGAATAATTGATCATTGCCCTTTGTAATTTTTAGAAACTGACACAATTTTTTCTCGAAAGTGAAGAAAATGTCAAATCAATTCTGTTGCCCCACATACCAGTGACCAATGGATAAGCGTCCTTACTGCAGCAAACCATGAGATACAGATATTCAACAATCGTCCCGGTACAGCGGGAGGCATTGTTAAATTGCCACCGCAGTGAAAACACTTCCAGTTCCGGCGAGGGCGAGTTGTTTGTGGCGGTCGAGTCGCTCACCTTCACCAATGCGGCCCAGGTTCGATTACCGGTCGAGCCAGTGTCGTATGTGGACTTGGTTGCCGATCCATACTCGTCCTTGCAGGTTTTCTCCGAGCACTTCGGTTTCCTCCTGCAGCTAAATCGGAATTCTTCCCATAAAAGCTTTCCCCGCGGTTATGGAGGCGTTCCTTGAATTTAATGCATATATCAATATTGGGTTTTGCCCCACTGCTCTACACTTGGATAGCGGGTCGAGTCGCCGATTGAAACATCAGGCGTTGTTTTTTACCTATACAATATGGCGGGAAACAATTGCAGACACCTTGTCAAACAATAGAACATTCCGTGTGGAATATGTTGCACTCGAGGTGTATGCATTGTTTCGCCATATTGTATATAGGTGTAAAAAAAGCAACTTCCGGTTGTTTCACTCGGCGACCATTCCAATTGCCGGCAAGCCCCGCCTACCAGTGTGTAGAGGTCAGTGGATTTGACGGGGCAAAGGCCGCCGAATGTGTAAATTTGCACCGAATGAACATTGTCTTGCTAAAATGTGCCCGCCGTGTTTTCTTGACACCAAGATGCACCCATAGAACTCAACTGGCTGCCACATTTAACACATATTATTTGAAGGTTTTTCTTTGAAAGATCCTGTGTCTACCGTTTTCTACATAGTGGTTATAAGACATCGTTGTGACAGTTGAATCGTCAAAAATAAAGTTCTATAGGACTAATTTGCAGAAAAAATTGGATTCTAAGTATTTTACAGTGTTTATAACAATGATGAGTGAGAGAAAGATTTAGAAAGAGGAGATGAGAGAGAGTGAGGGAGAAGAAAAGAGGCAAGCAAGAAAGAAAGGAAAATCAGTTAAAACTGAAAAACCATATTGACAAGATCAGATTATTGTTGGTTGGGTTTTGGGCAAAGCCGATTGTGAGGAATTAGTTCGGTGGTTCGCTCGCCAATTACAGCTGCGACTTAATGCAATGCGTACATTTAAACACTGTCGTGAAGCTATGACAGCATTCATTACTTTAGGCTAGACGACTGTAGGAATGCGTGGGTTATGGCAAAGTGGTTAAGGAATTTCGCAATCATCCCTTAATGCACATAATAGTTTAATGTTACAGTGTTTAGTTTAGTATATATTCAAAAGTGAAAAAAAGTCCAGAAACTGTACAAAATAGGCTTTTTAGTATCATCACTTTTGACACCACAAATGCTAAAGTGCTAAAAATGGGCGGAGGAGATCGGCCCCCGTGGGTGTTTTTTTTCCTGAACTAAACACTGCCTTACTCCTCTGCGTTCTTTAATCAAATCCCGTTATTTATCGCCAAGGGCCCAGCGTTATTGTTGTCTAGGGATATTATAGTAGATTTCAAAAAAGTGAGACCTCATTAAAAGTTTTAGGTAAGAGAGGTAAGAGTAATTATTTTAATGGCCACAGGTAAAACAGTTTATGATACTCATACAATATATAGTAATGTAGCTAGTAAATACATGTTGATCTAAAATATATTATTTCACATCTAAGATAGATGGATGTTTAAATTGAAGTATCAGGATGAAAACACCGGCATTTATTTCATTAAACGTTGTTATTTGAACATAACTTACTTTTGACTCTGCAAAAGATCATTCCTTATCACAGCATTGGAGAAATGATACATTCTTGTATCGATGGACACATAACACAATTAAGTTTTTATTTAGTCATCCAAAAATGGTCCAACCTTGTATTAAGAGATTAGCGCAAAACGGATTTGACATCCCGGCCAACAATGACATAAGTCCTTCAATCATTAACAGACCATTGTATAACTGAATGCATCAGTTTCCAGTAAACCGATTCTGTACAGGAACTTTGTACCATGGTCACAATATGTTTTGTAATGGCAACAAAGGCCTAGTCTCTGCATGGCCGGGGAGTGAACCCCATATCAATGTCAAATCCGGTACAAATATGCAAGGAGTCTCACGTAACTTGAAATGTACTATAGGTGAGTGAAACAACCGACGGACATCATGGTATACCCCACACAATAGCATTCCATAGACACCTGTTTATAAGTTGTATTTCGGGTGCGTTAACGGGTTTAGGGACATGTCATCCAATGCGCGCAAATTTAAAGACATTGAGCTCACCTAATTGGCTTGATTCTGCACTCTGTTATACCCCGGGCCCACATTTCAATAGCTAGTACAAGATGTCTTAGCTCTACTACATCTTCAGCTGGGTTACCAGGGTCATTGCTTTTTTAAAAGCGTTTTTTTTTGGCCATACCATTGGGTGGCTTTTGTTAAACTGCAATATTAATCAATTCTTTCACTTTGTTGATTGAAACATGCACCATTGTTTCTTGATTTTTTGCTTTATTTTGGCATGCAACACATGCAAACTTGGGATTCCATTGTTATATTATTTTAAAGGTGCAACAAGAGATTTCAAATAACAGGTGTCCCTAACAAATGTGAAAATTCTGATTTTTGCACAGGCGTAAAGCTTTCAATTAGAAAATATCCCCATCTGAAAGGATTAAGCTGAGAAATGTTTTCTTTGGTACAAAAATTGGAAATTTCTAATTTTGTATAGGAGCAAATACAAAATTCAGCCTATGTTTTACATTGAAATATAAGCAAATCAAAATCACCTTTTTTCTCTCTTTTAAGACATTTCTGTAGCCCAATACAAGGTAAGAAATCTATTGAGTGTCTAATCTATATGAAATTACTATTATGACACAATATTTGGGTGCCTCAAAATCTCTCGTTGCACCTTTAACCAAAGACGGATGTGGAATCGTCAGAGTAAGAGGCCAATGAAGAGTTGAAAACTGCGTGTTATACACTCTAAATTGTGCAACGGATAATGTAGTTATGTACAAATATTTGACCCAGTTATTTTACTCTCTAATGATACTATGTAGCTAAAAGCTGGAACTTTTGAATGGACCTGTTTAAAACAGCTAGCGTTTATATGACATCATATATCCCATAAAATGACTATAAGCGTTGATTGCATTACTCGAGAAAACGCTTGGAAATAGTTCGTAGGCTATTTCCAGATTTTTATTCAAAAATATGTGTTTATATATTCGGGATATGTGTTAAGCTGTGTTAGTGTCACTAACACACAGTTGTTCCAAAAATACAAGCACATGCAACGCATACACAATATTTATTTGTATCTGTATAATAACTGAAAAGTATATGTGCCTTCAGTTTTGACCCAAATGGGCCAAGGGTCATTTTGTAAAACATATTGTGACTTCATCGCAGTATACATAAACAAATTTATTCAAAGTTCTTTTGGCTACATAATATAGTGGGGGACTGTAGTGCGCAGATCTTATGTGAGTGTGCAAATCTGAATAAAATTGTGAATTTTGGTACACAAGTACTTTATGCATTGATAATAAAAAAAACGATGGAAGCACTTGCCACACCCCTTTCATGGCCCCCAGCTTGGATTTCAAGGTTACACGGGGGTGTAGGTTTAAAGTTTTAAAATGTTCCGATTGTGCTGAAAGCACACCATGATGTTTGTCTAAGTACAAGAATTTCAAAAAGGTATAGTTTATACTACCTATGGCTTATAGTTTTGAAAGTATGGGGTAAAAACTGTAAAAATGGTGAAAAAGTCCATTTTGGTTTGTAAAGGGTCAAAAATTAAAGGCTGCTCCAATTTGTGTAAAACGTGGTTCAAGTTGTTGGTTTAGCTCATAGAATGAAATATAGGAATAGTTTTGACTATCTGACGTGTTTGGCTATTAACCAAAATGGCGAATAAAGTCTACAGCTATTGGCAGCTATTGGATTCTATTGACCTGTGACCTATTTTGTTGGATAACGTGAAAACTAACATAACAGATAAGGCAAACTATTCCTTATTTCAATCCTTTAACCTAGGGAAACAATTTGCACCACCACATATTACATTAATCAAAGCAACTTTTAACTTTTGACCCATGTACACAACAGAATTGACCTTTTCACCATTTTTACAGTTTTTACCCCATAACTCCGGAGCTATACGCCATAGATAGTGCAAACTATACCTTTTTGGAATCTTTGTAACCAGACAAACATCAGTTATTCACGGTGTGCTTTCCAACACATTCGGAACATTTTAAAATTTTTACTCCTGTATAACCTTGAAACCAAAGCTGGGGTCCATTAAGGGGGAGGGGGGTTGGCAAGTGCTTCCATCAATGTTATGGTTTATCAATGTTTAAAGTAATTGTGTGCAAAAATTCATGATTTTATCCGAAAGCGCACACTCTTTCACTACAGTCCCCTGCTAATATCATCAGTAGAGTTCAACAAATGGTTCATCCATTTGTACACAACTACATTATCCGCTGCAAAATTAGAGTGTAGGCAAGCAGGATTATTCATTCTCGGAACTCTTTCTTCAAGTAAGATTTTTGTTGTATGGATTGGATTATCATACGCATTTCCTAATACTATGAATGTGTACTTGAATTAGGAGTTACAAGATCCAGTACAGCGTTTTGGTTGATAAGTTTCCAGCTCTACTTTGAACCCTCACTTTAGATCTGCTCTTGTTAACAAGTACCTTTAAACCGTTCACAGTGTATGAATTCGCAGGGTATATATATATGCGAGTGAAACCAACATACTCAAACAATGAGTGGCTTTTCTCGCAAAATGTCTTACAAAGCCTTTCAAGATCTGATATACAACTTTTACATTTTGCTAGGTTTAAGGGAATTTTCCCAGGAGATGTCTGGACTGACGACACAATTGAGAAATTTCGTAATCTAAAAATATTAACCAGTCATTGTGACTTTAAAAGAGTTTGAATTTTGATATTAATCTTACAGATCATTTTTTGTTTGTTATGTGTAGTTGAGAAAATGCAAACATGTGTTGTTTTTTTCAATTTTGTTTTGTTTTCGATATATTGTTTTTTTCCTTCGATTTTCTGATTTAGCAAGTTACCGAATATTTACGATATTCTTCGTGTGTTGAAGAAGATTTTAATAATTTATTTTAAGGATTGTATTTTTCTTCGAGCTACAGTGCATGATATTGTAATATTCCCCAATAGAGAATTCATATACCGGTGTAAAGAAACTGAGTGTCCCCCATGAGAGAGTGTCCTAGCTACCATAGCAACATGTACGGAATAAACCGTGACCTTGTAGACGAGGCCATCTGGGTACAGTGCTGAAACAAATGATGCATACAGCACACTCAATGGAGAACACAATAGACGATGAATGGTGGGACACTCAGTCACACGGACACTGTATTATATGACACCGGTCCTGATATTTTTAGCCCCTACAGTGGCGTAACCAGCCTTTTTCAGGGGGCAAAGGGGGCACATATATTTTCAGGGGGCAAACATTATATTAAAATGTGTTAGTATAGCATATGGCCTATGTAAATCACTATTTTGTCAGGGGGAAGGGGGTGGCGGGAGATTCCCCACAGGGACAGCTTCCCCCTGAACCCCCCCCCCCCCCCCCCCCCCCCCCCCCCCCCCCCCACCCCCCCCCCCCGGTACGCCACTGAGCCCCTACTCTGCGGGGTGTTTTACACTCCAAACTCTTCAGGATTAGTGAAATGATGAAAAGATTGTATTGCTAACAAATGCAATTTTAATATTAATTAATAAATTATACTTGTACAGACTCATTATGTTTTGTTTACATTTCAGCCGTTGCCGAAATTAGATTGCATGGGCTTGTGAGATTATCATGGCGGGATCACTTTCTATGGCTCGCGATAAGAGCATCGATCAAGCAATCAAACCTACCGCCATTGTTGGTGATCAAGTTAACATTGCTAACCAGACAAATATCAATGACCAAACCAATATTGGTAACCTGTACATCTACCATAACTATTACGGAATAGAAGGTTGGTTTGCATTATTACGAAGCTTTTAGTACTCGAACATATTTTACCTTAGAGTATACCTACACCTTTTTTTTGGGTTAACAATTGTAATGACATACCATTCGGATATACAATTGAAAAGACGAGTGGCGCTGTAATTGCAGATACATTGCTCTAATACGCCAACCGCCTTGGATAACCTGTTACTTGCGGGTTTATGTGACGAAAATGTTCGCATTAATGAGAGATGTTTTTTGGCGGGCGGTTGCTCTTCCATGGGCGTTAATGAATTATCCATATATGCATGGCCAATCAAGGATGTCATATTCATGACTAAATATGAGCATGCGTTCTTGTGTGTTGTTTGCACCGGATATTTGCATAAGTGGTTAGGTCCCTGGGTTAGCATTACAACAAGTTGACGGAAATCCTTCGTAGAAACGTGAATGTTGAAAATGCACCCTGCACAGCACACATAATTGGTATAGGGAAAATGCACGTAACTCGACTTTGTGAAGTCATTACTCCCAGCAGAAGCCTATTTTGGATAGAGTATCTTTACAGAATGCAAATTACATTTTTTTCTCTTTCTATTAATACCAAAATATTATACTTTTCTGAAAAATTAATGCAGGTACCTGCAGCTTCAAAAATTAGTACTTTTTGAGCCTCACTGCCTACAAGGCCTGCAGGCGGGGCCTATTTACTAAAGGCACTGGTATCTGCATTCACTAAAGTATCTACTGAGTTAGTTGCATTCGACCCTTCTGAACATTAGAGCCAAATTTCGAAACAATCTGAACAGTTTCACTTTAGGTACCTATGCAATATTCATAACATATTCTAATAACCCAGCCGGTCCACGGCGGGATAACCTCATGCATATGCATACACACTGCAGGATCCTGGGTTTCCTACCGGAAATATTTTTTACCGAAATTCCTATCCCACAATGCACCAACGATGTACGAGTAGATAAAATAAATAGCGCATATATATTCTATGGTATTTTGTGTCATACGGTCATTTTTCTGTCATAACTGTGCGAAAACCGTTTGCTGTACATAAATTTTACCAGTAATGAGCACTCTTTGATTGCCTTGTAATTTTTTGCGCCACAAAATGTGCGCGTAGTTTAAAGGAGGCGCACTAAACCGCGAGCGTGCATGGGATGATGCATATCTACTCGTACATCGTTGGTGCATTGTGGGATAGGAATTTCGGTAAAAAAATGATTTCCGGTAGGAAACCAGGATCCACGTATTCGCGGGCTGCAGGCGTCTGCCTTTATTCCGTGAAGGTTTATATTGAATTAAATTCCCAACATCGCCAACAAATCCCTCGCTAGTCTAGTGGTTAAGAATGTTTCTTAATCTCTGTTTGTCGCAGGTTCGAATTAATTTGTTTCGAATGTAAAGTGTGTAATTTCACAAGTTAACTACAAGTTTACTACGAAAAAATATCGCTTCCGGGAGGTGCTTACTCTCATCTCTCTTTTTTATTGTATTGCCATTGATTGACAGCAACCATTTGTCATCCGTCATACACGGCTGCACACTGATCCTACGGGTGGTGTACGTATTTGATTTCTATGCTTGTTTGTAGCAAGAACATCATTGTGTGTGTAAGAACAACTTAAAAGCCTATTCAAATCGCATTTTTCTACTTTTTTTACAATATCACCTAAGGAAAGTGAAAAGTAGCTCAAACGTCGCGAATTCGCGGTGGGCCTTTGCAGTTCGCGGGGCGAGTAGCGAAAGTCGCCCAATTGAGCCACCAAATCGCGGGTTTGGCAACCAACACTGGTGACTGCACCGGCTTCGGGCGTGCGTAGTGTGCACTGATCTGTGGTAGTGTGATCCACTCTGATTAAACATTATGCACTACTTCCTTATCACCGGAGCTCACCGGCACGCAGTAATTGGCTGAGAGAAAATATGAAAACGGGAACTAGTGTATCGACATCATCCCTAACTTAAAGTTTGTCACTGCTGCGCGGAGGAAGCTTGTAATGGGAAGCGCCATCCTTACACACCGGTCCATTTCCTATGTGAGTGTCCCTTCCCGGGGGGGTTAGCAGCTCGGAACAGTTAGCAGGGGAACAAAACCCTACATATTCGATCAGATATGTTTATATTAGATATGACCGTTTAGAATATTTAGAAGTAGTAATCAGTCTTCAAAACCTATTTTCCCTGAAAAAAATTAAAGTATAATTAAGTGTTCATAGGTGTATCCAGTAGGGGAGCTCCGCACTTCTGATGAAGGCAGCTGAATGAAGACGCAAAGAATTCCTATATAGGAACAAATTCTAAATTCAGTCTATGTTTTATATTGAAATTAAGCAAATCAAAATAATCTTTGTTTTCACCTTAAAAAACGCTTTTTGTAGCCAAATACAAGGTAGGAAATCATTTGGGGGCGGAGGTCGTGTCCTATAGAATCGCTACATATGACACTTTTCATATGGATGCCACCCAAACTCTCGTTGCACCTTAAAGGTAAAGGATTGTTCTTGTATAGTGCTAATTCCGTTTGGTAAAACATGTTGACACACGTCATCCAAGTTACGTTGACGGACGGTGCACTTCTACCAGTGCGAAGACCTTAGTAAACCTAAAAATATTGACAATAAAAATATTTCAGATAATATTCATAATATTTTAAAACTTCTTTGCAACCTAGAAAACTTGTGAACAAGTTTTTCTCTGCATTTTTTTACAATTTTATCCTCAAAACATGCGTCTTGCTGCTGTTTCGGAAAACGGATCTAGGGACAACACCTCGTGATGTCCCAGCATACACTGTGACACCTGCACCGACATATCTTTATTACGTAATAATAATAATAATAAGCATTTAATATAGCGCTCTACATAGACACCGCGCTTTCACGAAACAAACGGAAACAATGCAACTTAGAGGCAGCAGCTAATACAGCGCCAATTGCAACATTTACACAAACAACGACCGAAACCACATACGTAAAACTAGGACAAGGAAGGGGAAGAAAGTCCAGTTTTAGAAGCAGGAGGAAACCGGAGCACCGGGAGAAAACCTGCTAGAGCGAGCTTGGACTGGAAACCAATTACACGTAAAGCCTCATGCCCGACTCGGGGATCGAACCTGGGACCTCAGTGGTGTAAAGCGAGGGAAGAACCGCTGCGCTACTCGCTCCCCCATAAATAATCATGCTATTTGTTCTCATTAAAAATATTGGAAATGATGTGTTGTAATTATATAATACACCTTTTGAATTTTGTTTCAGGTGCAGAAACCAATGGTAACCTGAATATTTTGATATCCAAATATGATAATGTCGTCACGCCGTTCTTGAGACAAGTCTTTAAGAGAGAATGGGACCGTTGTTACCCAGAGTTACCTTGGCAGGATAACACAGATAGCCTGGATTACTTCAAACATATAGAAGAGGCTGACAAGAGTAACCACCAGAATAAAGTCATACCAAATTCAGGAGATCGCGATAAGTGGGATTTAACAACATTATTTAAAATTTTGTTGTATTCTAGTGCACTACGTGAAACCTTAAGTATGAAGCATCGTGTGGCAACAAACATATTGTACATAAGACTAAATGCTCTGAAAGAGTTCAAAGAGGGTTCTTACATAAGCAATAATGATTTCCAAAAATGGGACAACGAAATCGAAAATGCTCTTACTAATTTGGGTATCACAGAGCTTCATTTGGCGACAGAACCTGAGAAATGTCGGAATCTACAGAATCATAATCGTGAAGAAGGTGATATCTGCTTAGATTATCAATGTAACAAATGCGGTCGGGCCAAAATCAGAATAAATTTTTTGAATTTCGCCAACTTTATATTCTTATCGCAATAGCGATAATGTCCCCACTAATAGTACTAGTTATGTTTTCATTTACGACAAACGTCGTTAGTAATGGCGATTCGAATCGGGTTATTTCACAACTGGAAAATAACATAACGAAACTCAATCCCTCTGAATTTTATTTTCCAAAAATTCTCAAACCTCATATCTTCACGCATCCTGATAAATACTTCGTTTCGTTGTCGGAATATATTCTGAGAAGAAACGTTAAACTGACCAGTATTGTCGCTCCTGTCGCCTTTGAAAGGACTTCTTTATTATTGTCATTTGGTGAACACTTGCAGGAAGTCTATGGGTATAGTGTGGCCTTTACAAGGTTTAGCGAAAAGCAATCCATCTCTTCTATATTAAAAAGTATACTCAAATCTTTTGGAATAAGAAAGTATCCGGAAAAAGTAGGCTTGTTACCAATGCTTCGCAGTATGCATACAACAAAAAAGGTTCTCTTGATTCTTGACGATATAGACACTGTTATCGACCCCTATGAAGAAGAATTAAAAGAAATAATTCTGATATTATACAAAATAAAGGCACTGTCTATTCTGGCTACGTCGACTGAGGAAATTGCTCTGTTTGATGACACTTCCAAATACAGGATAGCAACACTCCACATGAATCTATTAAGTCCATCTGAATCAACTCAATTAATAACATCTTTAGGTTTTGACATCGCCAGTAAAGACATAAGCGAAATAGTCAGGCTTAGTCGAGGCATACCACTACTACTTAAACTGATTAGTCACCAAGTACATTACAACTTTTTAACTCTACCAGAAATCGCAGGTGATGGTTTTATAGACTCGCTGGAACAAATTGACGCTGCAAATGTAACTTCATTCTACCACCTATTTAATATAATATTCTCAAGGCTTAACCTACAAGCTAAGCTAAGAATTGTAGAGCTGGGATTAGATATTTCCCTAAAGAAGATAAATGAACAAAGTGAATCTCAATTGGTACAACATGGTCTTCTGGTCAAATTGAAATCTGCAGAAGGCGTCAAATTTGAACTTAATTCTAACCTAGTGGAATTTGCCAAACACGTGGGTGCATCACATCTCGCACAATGGCAACGTCTTGCCGAAATATGGCCATTGTCATTCGTTATTGGCTTGGGTTTAGTTGTGAATCTTTTGGGGGGAAATATGGGTAGGAAAACCAAAATAATCAAAGGAAAATTTGATTTTACATTCACAGTCGTACTTTTAGTTATATATACACTGTTCTATAGTTTATTTACCGCCGTTATTTCCTGTTGCTTTGGTGGAATATTTCTTGCAAAAAATAACTTACCAAAGCGACGCAGAATTGGTATAAAACAGGTTCTTTTAATGTTACGTAATTGGTTATTTTTCTGTTTATTTTATTGTATTTTCGTTACACTTTCTACTTCACATTTGTATATTTCACAAGCAGTCGTGCCCTTTTTCAATTAACAGATCCACTTCTTAACCCGCTGTCCCTTCATTTATCATTACTTACACACTAGCAGTCGTTATCTTATACAATAACAGAAATGTTTTTCATTTAGAAGGTTATTTAAATATTATAAGTTATCATTTTCAGACCATTTACTTTTTCCTATGTTGGTTATTTGTATTTTTATGTCTTCAGTATATAATTAGGGACTGTAAATTTGATTGCAACGACAACGAAGAAGTTATCTTACAATTCATGCCTCTTCATAATGTTATAGTATATATATTAGCGCAATTTATCAAAATTCGGAGGTTTGTGCAGTCGGGTTTCCCTAAACGTAGGGAATCATTAACTGACTTTTATGCTAAACAAATATTTGAAATTACTAAAGCATCACAAAGGTCACAAATATTATATTCCTTGCCATTCCTTGGAGTCAAAACAGTTACCGTTATTATTTGTTACGTGATGTATTTCTGGAAGATGTTTTCAAACCATCATCACAGTTTGCCTTCTCAAATCGTCCTGATAGTGAACTATTGTTTTTTTGCTGAATTCCTGGCGCTACTAAATGTTTCTGAAACACATGTATTAATCAACGAATTGACGGGATATAATATCGGTTTTGTCTTTCACATATCCACAAATATTCCCATCGTGTATCTCATTAAGCGGTTTGTTTCTATTGAAGATCCGGTAATTTTACCGGTATCTCTTACCGGGAAGAAGCAAGGAAATGTGAATAAGGGTCATTTTTTCTTTGGACTCTGTTTACCGGTAAATACTCCCCGGCTGCTGTCGATCAACTCCACATTAAACTTTGGCCGGCAAAAAGGTCGTACCTGAGGTCAATGCATAAGCATTGTGGTTTGACTTTTTCAACAAAATATTGCGGGATCTGCGATGTAGAATTGATGTCGATTTGGACATTTTACTTCAAACTTCAGAGGCAAATGAAAGGTTAGATGGGTTAAATGTTCGTGAACGTTAGTAGAAGGTTTGAATGTACATGGAGCTACAAGCGACGGGAGAGCATGTACGTAAGATTGAGGAGGCACCTCCGAATGCTGGCCCGCATCTCTCTAGTCTAACACGTCCACACGTAGGGTCTATCGTCGATCGTAATTCACGCGGTATAACATTTCCGTTTCCTCGCCTGCAATACTCACTGTCGCGGAACGGAGTGTGGTTTCTTTACCTTCTATTTGGCGTTTACCGTAAGTGACTCCGCTATTTTCCTTCCTCCTCGAGAAGGAAAATTTTGCCGGGTTGATTTACCAGTAAAAGGTGAGGGAGGTCAGTGTTCTATTGAAGCACATTTATCCCTTATCCGTCTCTTTTCCGGTAAATGGCCCCAATAGAAACAAACCTATTACTGTGCTTGGGAATCATTGCCTCACTTGCCAACCACCCCTAAGCTGAGCATCCCAATATTGTATTACGCAATTTGCTGCACGACTATTGAATTATAAACAAATTAATGCACGGCCATAATATTAGAAGAAACTAATTGGAATTCTCTGTTCAAGAAGGTTTGTTATGGAATACCCAATGTGATCGCCAAAGTGACACGTAACCATTTGATTATAATACTTGCCTACCATGATTCTATTTCATTTGTTTAGTTACCAAATTCCACTTTGTTATTGAATATGTTGAAAAGGCAATGTTGGTCCACATGTCACCGTTCCTTGTCATATATTGTTTTTATGGTGTCATCAGGTTTTATTCTGATTCAAATACTTTTACTGAGTGGTTTATGGTTTTTGCGAGATTTCTTCTTGCTTTTCAATTTTTAAACATGACCCAATTTTACTTCACTGGCAATGAAATGCTTTTTGCTCCGTCTACAGAAACTGCATTTTTCTGCTTTAATTTGAACCAGCTCATGATGTGTTTTGGTCTTGGCGCTGTTTTTTCATGCGTATTAGAAATAGAGGACATCAGCAGTAATAGCAAGCAAGCAAAGGTACAGAACGTATTGGTATTCAGTGGCTTATTTTGCATGATGTTTTTAATCACGTACTTTATTGCCGATGTAATAGGCGTGATTTATCGGCAGAAAGTCGTCCCGCCCGACTACGGCTATTTTATACTATGGCTCTTAATGGCGATTATAATTTGTTCCACCATAACTACTATTAGAACTCCGCTATGGGGCATTTTAGGCTGCATTTATATTTTCTCTCAAGCAATCTATCTGGTTATAGTCCTCTTGTTCGGTACAAATAAAATATTGTCCATCCCAAACATAGATTTGAAATCAATCCATACCATAGCTTGTTGTGTTACTGGAGGTTTCATTGTACGTGTGTTTTTTAATTCAGAAGGTACTTGGAAATTGGGGGATGTAATATTAATTGATCAGAAAGCACCAGAAAATATTATCAAAATTACGGATTTAACTTAGCCACAATGTTATTCTACTGTGTGTTGTTTTATTTGTTTTCTTTTTACTGGTGAATATAAAATGTTCCAAAATGCAAAGCAATTTTTGCTAGATTCATTATTACCTGTCATTTTGCTTAAAGGTGCATTTCGTAATTGCAGCCCCTTCTGTTTTATTCATTGTTCACCAGATATCCTTGAGAGAAGCGTATTCACAACTGTTTAGCTGATCCCGACTTTGCTCGTTTCCCACGGTCCCAAAGGCCACTGTGCTATAATGTGTCCGTTTACGTACAGAAAATACAAAATTGCGAATTTGTTACAGACACGACCGAATTTGCACGTAAGATTTGGCACACATGGATTACTAATAGTAACGGTTCAGATGATATGAAAATCTCAACTTTTTTGAGGTAAGTCGGGGGACGAGGCTGTGGTTCACGAAACTGGTTACGTTTATAAATTTTGCGGAAGTTAGCGTGATGCATAAAGGAGTTGTTTTCTTATCTAGGCAGGCAACGTTCTATCTATATTAATAATGTAATATACCATTATATGTTGAGCAGTCTCATTTTGTTCGACATGTTGATTACTATGTTGGATACCTCTATTCTTCTAACTTTAATAAAGACATCTGCTTCAGCGATCGTGTTTGGACTCACACTTGCGGTATGAGAATATGATGAATATGCACGCGAGGAAAGTTATGTTTATGCTGTATTCATTTTATGTTTTAGCGATGTATTTTATTGCCAATCTATATATCATATCAGTTTTACCAAATATTCTTTTACTAGATAATTTAGCCGTTTTTGAGATCATTGCTAAAAACTTTAATATGTTTTTTCTTGTATAGCAGCTGGTAATAACTTCAGTTGCTCAGAATGATAATTTAGGATTGTGACAGATTGGGTGTTCTGGGTTAAATGAGATACAGAAAGGTCATTTGAGGTTATTATTAAAAAAATATTTCCTCTGCTGAAATGAATGGTTATTCACTATTAAAATTTTCAACATATCTTTGGGATCTATTTGTTGATAAAATAACGTTCCTGTTAGGACACTTTGTAAAGTTCTCCTTTTCTAAACAATGTTCCCCTATGTGTTTGTAATCACATGCTCCCATATGCAACGGTTGTAGTATTGATAGTATCGGTTCCAACATGAGCAGATTATCGCCGAAATCCTCAAAGCCGCCATTCACATTTAAATACCCATTTTTGACGGGTATTGTTGCATTGAGATTGAAAAGAACCCCGGGGGGGGGGGCAGTTGTATTAAAAGGTGGATATGATGCGTGAACATGGACTGCCGAAATGCACCCTAAACAAGTATTTCCACCGACTAAAAACATACCCTAAACAAGCATTTTTGTCTGTTTTGCTGCCATAAACAAGTCTTTTTGTCAGTTTTTGCTACCTTAAACAAGTAAACAATACATTGTGTTGATAATTTATCCTTATTATCTGGCTTTGCTCGTGTTGCTTTACTTCCAAATTACAATAGTTTTGATGATTTTGATCTCGAGTACATCACAATTTCGGGGTTACGAAAAAACATACCCTTTTTTTCCATATTTTGCTGTTTTTGACACCCTAATCAATGTACGCGCGTACACCGCCTGTTGGAAAAAAGAGACCCTTTTTACGCGTTTTCTTGTTCACGCATCATATCCACCTTTGAATACAAGTGCCCCCGGGAAAAGAACAAAGTGAATCTCATTTTTAAATCTGACAACAAAGGCAAGTTTAGTAGTCATCGCTACGCTTCCATTTCACCATCCATTTTCCAAATATCTAGATCGGATATAAGCGGCTTCATGTGATTTCATGTGTTAAGGAGAAAATTCTCAGTCTTCAGAACAATAGATCTTCATCTGTAAATAGATCACAACTGGACCTGCCCGTAAAAACATAAATAATGCTTCCGAGCATCTGCAAAAGTATTCAAAGTAAAAGCTTAAATGGGTAAGGTTTTGATTGGAACAAAGGTTTCATTGTTGCAATATTTTTCGACAAAGCAGTGATGCGAAATGTGGTCGCTGACAGGCCATTTCAGGTAACGATTTTTCTCTATTAAATGAGGAATGCTCAATTCAATTAAGCGCAATGGTCGGTAAGATTTACTTAGAGGCTCTGACGCAAATCAGTTGATAAGAAAACCATACGCGTTTGAACAAAAAATATCGTCTATACTTTGCTCGCCTCCGAATAAAACTCATAATATCGTGGATTCATATAAAACGTATCCTAATTATATCACAGAAATGTAATAATAAAATGTTACTTCATTTGTTACTTTGCTACTTCATTTAGTGTTTGTTTAAATTTTAAAATTGCAGCTAAAATAGATCTGAGTGTGTTTGGACTGCTAATAATATGCATAGGCAATCCAAGAACCGCTACCTTAAAGTTGAAAGGTGTCTGTATTTTATTGATTATTTATTATTATTATTATTATTGATTTTTTTAAAGAAAGGATTGCTGTATGAAACATGTGTTGCCTTGAAAAGGCTTATTAAAGCATTGTACATTTTAGTAAAATGGTATTTCATTGAGATTCTGTCAACAACTTGCGCTTTTGAAGTCCTCTTACGGAAAAGATAATAGAAAGACTTTTTCCCAAAAGAGTCTCAAAATTGGAATGAATCCTGGAACTAATAATAAAGTAAGATATAAATCGAACCCGAACAACTGAATTACAAATGAAACCTCTAATAATAGCTTGGTGGGAATAAGCTGCCAGAGGGCCGATTTCAATTCTGTTAAAAGTAAATGTATATTATACCATTAACATAAACGAAATTTAATGTTTCCCAGAGCACAAGTTGGAGACGGAATTTCGACAAAAATGTGCATTGGAAGTTTAGAATTGTACACTCTTACCTTTATATCGTTATACTAATTGTGATCCCAACCTATTTGAAATTAATTGTAAATATTTCAATTTCTTAACCCTCGTCTTACTAAGTCTAACGGTTTACCGGGGGGACCCTTGGGAATTCCTTGGTAGATAGCTATGGTCCTCTTCTTTCTATTGGTACCAATATATGTTTGGTGTCAAAATGACGCCATAAAGTCCGCGAGTCGGCAAAATTGGTATTTTCCACAGACAGGCGAAAATCCTATTTTGCGCTTTTAAAATAGCAACATCATTTTCATGCGGTTTCCAGCTCTAAATGATGGCAATGGTCTTCTTTTACATAAACCATGTAAACGTAGTTTTAGAGCCATACTGCAGAATATTTTCAAAATTGTACCGTACATTATTCTTGGTGGGCAACCACCACCACCCTTTGACTTGACGGCATACCCTAACCCTGTGCTACCTTCAATTTTTTCACTAAGATGACCGGAAAGGCTGAGCAAATGATTACCTGGAAGCTTTTTACGGAAGCTTTTAGCATTTTAGCGCACCGGAGGAAAGTCCACTAGGGGTGGTACCCCTCCCCCACTTGGTAAGACGAGGGTTAATAGAAAGTGAGCTATACCCGATCTCTATCACCTTAAAAGGGCATTTCGTGATCCACAACCTCATCCCCCGACTTACCTAAAAAAAGTTGAAATTTTTATATCATATGAACCGTTAGCCTAAGTAGTCTATGTGTACCAAATCTTACGTGCAAATTCGGTCGTATCTGTAAAAAATTCGCAATTTTGTATTTCTGTCCGTAAACGGACAGAAATTACAGCACAGTGGCCTATGGGACCGTGGGAAACAAGCATTTGCTCATAATACAAAACCGCAAGATCGAGATCAACTCAAATTTTGTGACAGATTTTCTCAATGATATCCAGTGACAATAAATTAACATAATACTGGTGAAGCACGAATGCAACTTTAAACCATACTCTTTACTCTCATTTTTCGAAATTCATATCAGGTCAAGATTGTGACATAATGATTGATGTCTTGATAGTGAAGTGTATGAAAATTTATTTTGGATTATGCAGTGTGTTGTGATGTGATATTTAAGAATGCAAACGATAAATAAAACACTGGTTCAGAATAACTTTACCCATTATTGTC
Organism: Ophioderma brevispina; assembly: GCA_023653785.1. Taxonomy (NCBI): domain Eukaryota; kingdom Metazoa; phylum Echinodermata; class Ophiuroidea; order Amphilepidida; family Ophiodermatidae; genus Ophioderma; species Ophioderma brevispina. Next base: position 40,255 of record JAMKCH010077468.1, on the reverse strand, counting down.
TCCTGTTGCTCAATTTATTTGTTATGTAAATCATATATAGCTTCAGAATTTGGAATGGTCCAAACGTTGGTGACCTTTTAAAATAGATTGATCCAAAAGTTTTCTCAAAAACACTTCCATTAAATGGAGGGCGGCTTTTCAAAAAACTATTATTTTCAGTTTTAATGGTGACATTATTATAATATCAAATTGATTATTCGTGTCTGTGTTATTATTTTAAGGGTAATTCTACTACTATCGCGGGATGAGAAAACCAATCAATACCCTTAAAATCCAGGACCTGTTACTTAATGACTTCTCTTAGTTGCAAAAATTATATAATTATGCCACCTATTTTGCTAAATCAGTTATGCCAAATTCTAACAATCTTACCTTTTTTAACCTTTAAAATATTGCCGCTTTAAAGTTTTGACACAACATAAAAGCAAGGAATCGTCGCATTTTCAGCAACTTTTGCATACACTGATTTCACTTTGAATCGCCATAAGCTGGAATCGTTATTACTTTTGCGATACAATATGTTCTGAGCTTAACAATTCACAGTATAGTTTACTAGCCGTACTAATAGAAATGTGCAAAAATCTCATTTTTTTTTGGCAATTCTTAAGAAAAAAACCTGTTCTTATAGCCTGCGAGTGTAGTGCGGGAGGAGCGGGCAGCTGATCCGCGAGCGGTAGAAACGTTTTTCATATAGCAGTCCCCTGATTTAAAATGAGGGATTTGCCCATTCAAATTCCGTCAAGCGCTATTGAACAACGTCATACAGCGCCTGGCGGAATCAATTGTACTACCTCATTTTGCATGCAATAGGACTCTATATGAAACGTCTACCACACTTGCAAGGTTGCGGAAACCCATAAACGTCAAACGCGAACGCCTATTGAAAATCTTGTCACAGGAGAGTGATTTTGAATAGACAGGCATTCGTGTTAGCCAATAGACATGTTTGGGTTTCCGCAACCTCGCTATTATCACAGCCTACCCCTTCTAACCAAATAGTATCTCAGGTGTGATGGAAGTTGATAGCATTACCAAGGAATGGCCGATTCACAGTGGTTTTGTTTTTGGCCTAAAAATTGCAACAGAAACCATTTTTTGTGTTATCATACTTCTAAATAGTCACAGAATGTGTCAAAAGTCTAGAAAAATCAACAGTGGGGAACATAAGGGGTAATAGGCTATGGGCCCATAACCGAAACCCTTTTCCCCCTTAGAGATTTTCATTCAAGTTTTAAATAAAATACAGCAAGTAAATATGCGTCACCCCATGGCAAGATGGCAATCTGGAACATGACCTCAGATGACTTTGGTCCGTGACCTTTGATATCATCCACATATACGAAGGAACACCTATTGCACCTCAACCCCAAGTCTGTAATAAAATTGGATTGATTCAGTCCAAATTTATTGGTCGAGCTATGAGTTGCAAAAATATTGGGCGAGACGCAGTCGAGCCCAATATTTTAAAACTCATAGCGAGACCAATAAATATTGGGCGCAAATCATCCAATTTTATCATTATCATGCGTAGGATCCGATATTATCGCGTATCGGACTCCTTAAAGCATGATAATGGTTTAAATCGGACTTCAAGTTTTCGAAGAAGACCTGAAAAATGAAAACCTAAACAAACTGGAAGCAAACTTCCACGTAAGGAATAGGTCACCTTGAACAGGATTTGCACAGGAGTCGGTCGTTTCAACAGCAATAGTACCGATGGGGGCTGCGACCATCTCCTGCCTGCCAATGTGGCTCTTTATCGCAGACTGCGGATGACTTTCTCAAAGAGTGCCCTACCTTTCGTCCACTGGTGGATATAGATCCCAACCAATCAACAGTGAGCTGACTCCACCAACTTAAACTCATTTACCCGCTGCCTCATACGCAATAAGAAGACGACCCAGCTCCAATACGAAACCGACCAGTTCACCTGGAAGCATTTCACGTTCTGTCCATTGGTAATCCAATTTATCACCTCCTAGAACCCAGCCATGACTATTGTAGGGCTTTGGCAATTTGGGATATGCATAATCTGCACAAATGTGTCATCCGGGCACCAAAAACCCCATCACCACTGTTAAATTATGACAACTCCCGAAATAGTCAGGACCGCATTGACCGAATCACGCGGCTCTTCCCACGACCTTCTTGATGGTGGAGAACAAATTACAGAAGTTCGTAGAAGGAAGATATCCTACCCTAGTGTATCGCCCTCTCACTCCTGAGAAGGGAATACACTGCATTAGCAATAGCTTATTACCATGACCTTATTTTTACACATAATACTACTGGCTCAACCGGTGATGGAGTGGGGTTGTAGAAGGTAGCCAGTGCCAACGCACTCCCTAATGCTCCATCTTGTACTCACCTAATGCTCCTGGTTCTAGCTGCTACTAGGCTTGTTGGAAGGTGGTAGCAGAACTCCGACTGACATTGTCCGCCATGTTCGGGATGGAGGCCCTTTGAGCTTGAATATCATGTGCTCTGACCAAGGAGCCAGTCAACCGATCATGGTGTTTTTCGTGCGCATAATACGGATGACTGAGGAAATCCAGCGGCTCACTGTGTCCCTTGCTGCAGGCCCATGTGGTGGCACAGCAGAGATAAAGAGTTGATAAGAAGTATGAAGATCCTTACCGCTCAAGGGCCCTACAGGAACACTAAGGTTTCTTTGAGCGGCAGACAACTTTGGTGAGACGCGGTTTTGATGTAAAAAGAAATTGATTCTTCGCCAAACAGCCTGCTAATTGAAGAATAGAGACCACACGTCCTCAATGCGGAGGTGGGTCTTGTCTGTAGACAAGGCGTGACACTCCAAACCCCTATGCCAGAGCCACTACGAAAGCAGTCTTATTGGAAATTGCATAAAACTAATCTCTCGATGGGTTTTAACTCCTCCGACACCAAGTAGTTGAAAGACCGCGTGGCAAATCCCACTCTGGCTACGAACCAGGGACGCGTCGTGAACATGGTCCTTTACAAGAGGAAAGGGGAAACTGTCATGCAATCACCAAGCTCTTTGAGTCTGGCCATGGGTGTTGGAACCCCGTGAGAGTTAGACCCTTTCCTCCTTGAACATCGAATGAGGAAATGGCAAATCTGGCCATACGTTGTCAAAATCGATCGCTCTTTGTAGGCACACCAGGAATGGTAACGGCGAAGTCGAGATCAGAATCATAAGACACACTTGTTGACTTCCGCTTTGCATGAGCAGCGAGCGCACACAGCCTGTTCAGAAAGGTCTCACCTAGTAGACAGTCTGTAGACATGCACCATAAAGACGGTTCAGGAGCATCTATGTGACTTGTAACCAATGGGTTCGCCCGAACGGACCTCTTACCAGAGCCCCTTACTATGGGAAGCCGAATCGGTTCTCTCTCAAGCAGAACCAGCAGCTGGGAAACCACAGCTGCAGTGGCCACAATGGGGCTACCAGAAGGACAAAGCAATCCTGGGAGAGAGCCACTTCTTCGAGAACTCTCAGGGATCATGGCACTGGGGAAAATCATAGGTAGGTCAGTCCCGAACCAGTCCGCCGCCATGAAGTCCCTTATTAGCCCAGGGATCTGGGTTCCAAGAGTAAATGTCAGCAGGTGATGATCAACGACGAGGGAAACAGGTCTATGTGTGGACCGTCCACCTTATGGAAGATTGTGTAGCAGGCCAGTCAAAATAGAATGAATGCTGTCTTAACCCAACACTAATTGCAACAGAATCAATTCCAACAGAATTTGTATTGAGAATACCTTTAAAAACAACATATCAAAAGTTACTAAAATCCAAAGGAGTGGAATAGAGTTTTAAGGGGGTAAGGTTATAAAGGGGTCAAAATATGAAAAGTATCAAAAGTATGCCAACGTGTTCGTTACATTTCCAGGTTAAAAAGGTATGTTGCTATCTGCAGGGTGTAGTTCAATGTATGGTCAAAATAGGTTCAGGGTCCAATGGGGGTAAATTTTCAGATAATCCATTCGTTATAAAATGTGTCAAAGTGTCGTCTAATGGTACAGAACCCAAAACCTATTACGGTGCACCATCTAAATATTCGTTGAATAATTGGAACGCAAAATGTGATGGGGGCTACGGGTCTATGGGAGGGTCACTAGTATAGCTCTGTAATTCTTATATAAGAAAGTTCAACAAAAATCTATTTACATTTACTTATCTAGTGGACAAATGTAACAGTTTACAACCAGTCCGATCAAACTCGGACCCTTCTATGAATTTTACACCAGGATGACCTGGAACTGTTATGAGCCTATTGTACTTAAAACATAAGCCATAGATAGGGCAAACTATCCCTTTTTTAAACCTTAGGAGTAGCCCATAAATGGTAAATCATTAAATCAATTCGAACAATTCTAATTTTTACCCCTGTACAAACGTTGCCCCCTTATTTCATACATGTTCCACTAGGCTGATTTTGTAGATTTTAATATAGTTTTTTTGAATATTTCAGAGTATATTAACACCAAAATTTGGTTCTGTTGCAATTTTTGGTGGGGCAAGATCAATACAATTATTGGACTACTATAGCGGCAAACCGCTGGCACATCCCCGAGGAACTCTCGACCTTCCTTGCTGTGTCCTGGGATTTGGTGACCTTGTCCCATGAGAGAACGTCGGCCAGCAAATTTCCCCCTCCTAGAACATGAGAGGGCGCGCAACCGATGTCCCAATCTCGGAAACACCACCTGAGCAGCCAAGAAGACTCCTGACAACCACATATTTTCTCAGCTACAGCACCAACCTTTCGCCCCTAACCAAAGGTATCGGCGCCCACTCGCCGGCAGAAAGACGGCCCACAGGTCGATGACGATCTGTCCCCTCGTCCGAGGACGATTGTTCCATCCCCTTCTCAAGAATGCAGCTACTACATTGACCAAATGGGTGAAGGTTCTGGGAGCCATTGGATTTGAGAGAACAAAAGGGAGGGCTCCCCCCCCACACACAGTGAACTCCACCATCGCTGAAGGATTGCATACTGTAACATAAGTAAGCATATTTTTTAATTACAGTGAAGCGCTCCTCCAACAAGCCTTTCTGAAAAACCTTCACGACTGCGGGTAATTCTTCCATATGAAATGCTGGGGCCACTTGTAATCTGTTCAGAGGCTTGGGGATAGGTCCTCCATTTCCCCCTGTCTTCTTCGCAGTGAGGAATAAAGTAGAATAAAAACATCTCTTAACAGGAAATGGCAGTCGTGTATTACTGGTCCCTTGGCAACTAACAGAAACTCTGAAATTATAGGCTTCCTCCTCCGTGAGGAGTAGGATGGGAATAGGGTCTGACGGCCTCCTGGTATGAGGCGGGCGGTTGACTAAGGCAGTTCCCGACGAGACAACTCCTCTATTATTATTTGTTTTGTTTGTCTTGTCTAAGATATACTATATTTATATATTCCTCAAAAATTCCATTTTCAGCATGGCAATGCCATTCAGTCCCTGAATGTTCTCTGTGCTGTAGGTGCCAGCTTTGAGGTCTGGTAGCCTTGTGGATAGGGCATCCGCATAAGTGATCGGAAGGTCGTAGGTTTGATTCCCGCTTCGGTGCAGTCGTAGAAAAAATTTCCTGCTAGGGTTGCTTTGGTGCTTGTCATTAACTGTTATATTAAAGTAATTTGTCACATATCGGGGTGCGTAAAAGCTGTTAATTCTCTGATTTCATATATATTCAGTTAACCATTGCATCATTCATTTCATACCAAAGTGTGTGTTCTAGTACATAATGCGTGACCCTCATACGTGCGTGACCCTCTGTAGGAACAACCCCCAGATGGCATACCGTTACCCTAAATAACCCAAATCTTGATTGCAATCAAAATAGCAGCTTAGATTTTGTTTCTATGCTGATTTGTACAAAAAAATGTGGATTTTTTGCAAAGTTTAAATTTCTCAATACTGTGTTGCCATGGCAACTAATCTGCTGCTCATATATATCATAAAAATGATGGCACAGAAGAAGATTGTGATAGCTAAGGGTACTAGCTAACTGAAAAACATGGTTAAGAAAATCATAGTCTATCACTAAATTAACTTTGTTTCTCGTTGTGTAAACATCACAAAATCAAAAATTTCCAATTTTAAGAGGGTGTGCCATGGTAATGACGCTGTTTTGGCATAACAATGGCCATAGGTGTCCCAGATCATAATTGGAATAACCTGGGCAGCTCAAATTGCATACCTCTTGACACTTAGGTTTTGTTTATATGTTGTCTATTTACAACGACCAAAATTCGACATAATCATGACCTTAAATGATCCAGATTGTGATTGCAATCAATTGGACAACTCAAAATACATATATCTAGACACTTGAATGGTGTTTTTATGTTGTTTACTTGCAAATATATGACGTTTTCCGAAATTCAAGTCTTTCATTAGTGCGTTGCCATGGCAACTGCCGTAACGCTCACACCCACCACTAATTAAATGTAAACAATCATATTATGATAACTTCAAAACATAGTGAATGAAAATCTCTAAAGGGGGAGGGGGTCCAGGTGGGCCATAGCCTATAAATTTTGCATAGGGGTCAAAAGTAAAAGAGGTGCAATTGCTTTGAAACCTACACCAACTTATCTGGTCATGAGGATTAAAAAAGGTATAGTTTGCCACATCTACAGTCATTAGTTTCAGGATAATATGCACATTACGCGATTTTACGGTTCAAGGTCATCCTGGGGTAATCCTTTCAGAGTACTCCGATTTTGACTAAACTAGTCTCAAATAGTTTGAATGGTATCTATACAGAAAAAAAAAAAAAAATTTTGGTTGTGTTATTTTCTCTGCATTTGACATTTTAGTATGTAAATTAGATGGTAAGCGTTAATGAACCCATAGGATTACGTGAAATGTGAAAAGGGTGAAATGAGTGCAAGTATTATATTCCCTGGTCCTTTGGGACCATATGAAGAATTTGGGACCATTTTGAAGAGAATCGGAGCATTCTGAAAATGTTACCACAGGATGACCTTGAACCTTTATTGCCCTATAACTATAACCCACAGATATGGCAAACTCTATCTTTTTTAATCCTTAGGACACGGCCAAAATGTTGGTATCGATTTCAGTACAATTATACCTACTTTATATTTCCCACCTACAAACCTTGCCCCTTGCAAATACATGTTCTAGACTTTTGATATTTTTTCTGCACTCCACATTTTCTAATATAACAACATGAAAATCGATTCTGTTGCAATTATTTTGAGGTCAAACCATTATTTCATTTAAATTTCTTGTACTATTTTAAATAGTTCACTGACATATGCAAAGATTCCCCTGAATAAAATTTAGTCAAAGTTAACATGTACTCAAAACTTACTTCTGACATTTTCCCTTTTAATTCTGCAACCGAATGAGTATAAACCAAATTTTTCACTCAAATTTGTAAAATTTTAATTTAAAAATGAGTCAAAAGCATCCCACAAAAGTAAATAACTTATATAGCAGCTTTGTTAATTTCCAAATGATACATTTTGATGACCTAGGTGAGAGTGCATGTAAAATCATCAGAGTGCAGCGGGAGTGAAGGAACATTGCAGTAAATTAACTGCACAGCAATGCAGTGCAGGGGAAGTATGAACGGACCTTTAGAGGCATAAGCAAGTCGGTGCTTTTTGAGATGGTTTCTCAAATGATACAAAAACCCCAAACACTGACTTACATGTGACAACTTATACCACAATTGAACGGATTAATACAATTATGCTGGTTTCATACTAGCTGGCGTGCTGTCGCAGTGTCGCACGACAAGTAATTTGTGCAACCAGCGCAAGCGTAGTTAACACGTGACCATAAAACTTACCATGTCGCCGCGACAGGCTGCGACCATGCTGCGACAAGCTGCCGACACGCCGATAAATCGATTAGTTTGTCGTGCTGCTCCCTGCGACAGACAACGAAGAGTTGACTTGAACTCAACTTTCTGCGACACCACCCGATGCCGTAAAAAACTGACCAATGAAAATGCACGAAGTATTTACATAGTAGTTTGTTAACTCCTCCACAGCGATGTGACATCGATAAAAATGATTCATTTTGGGATTTGGGTGAGACTATTCTAACGTAAACAAATGGCGCCATAATGGCGCCATGATGTTGAGCTGTCTGCCGCAAAAACCACGAAAAAAGTATGAAATACTCGCCACACTGTCGCAGCGACACGCGACAGCATTTTTGTCGCGGCGACAAAAAACAGCAAGTAGCGCGACAACACGACAACTTGAGGTTTTGCGACACTGCGACAGCACGACAAAAGTATGAAGCCAGCATTACTAAGGGTGAAATAAGTCTGAACAGAGTAAACACAAGAACTCCAGCAGCGTCTTTCAAGGAAGTTTATTTAGCCTAAACATACTTTTAGACAAGCTATTTTCACCAACAAGAACATTTACAGAACAAATCATACTAGTTTTACCTTTTATGTGGAGTCTTACATCTTTTGCCATTCTGCCAATAAAACTTGTGCATGATGGGATTATAGGTGATATAGGGAGGGAATGGAACCAGCTCAGTGACATAACCCATAGCATACATAGCCGTCAGGAAAACATTAGGGCCCATATTGTAACTGTTGAGAAATTTAAAAGCCTGGCTAACTCAACACATGGAGCAAAATTTTATTTTCTGGAGCTAAAAATACCCCCTTTTCTGGGAGTTTGAATCAGAGTGGAATATGACAACAGAAGGGAGAGCGTGGCGCCACTGGGTTAGGGTATTAGGGCTTTGTTGTCATGAGTCCCTGTTCGAGTCCCGTGGGTCCACTTGCTGGGATTTAATTCATACAAATTCTTAACATAATCTGCACTTCTCCTTTTTCCAGTGCCCCCAGACTATATCCACCAATCAAAAGCTTCAATGATTTCCTAACACCTATTTTTCCTTAAGTTAAGGGGCGTTGTTTCCCGATCGCTTGGACCCCCCCCTGATTTTACCCGGAAGTAGTATCGATTTTGATATCAGATGAAAGTCGTATTTTTCTCATTGTCGTCTTGAATTGAGCCCTCGAATCCATTTCATTCCCAAGCTCTAAAACACAAAAACCGCCGTTTTAAGGAGTGTAGATGGTTAACCACTTTATTTTATTAGCAAAGTATTGAATGGGCTTTGCAACATGCATTTTGCGTCTAACCATCAACCGCAATTTGTTTCCCACGATCCTTGATGGGGTGTATGTGCAAAGTGCCCAGGCTCTCATATCAAAGTAGAGAACACAATCCACATAATCGGAACACCACCTTTAATACTAACAATAATACCCCATAGTTCATTCTGTGGTTTTTAACATGGAGAGGTGCCAAGGTAATTCGTTGACCTCAAAAAAAAAAAAAATACAGTATTGTACTGATGTCCAGCAATTTCTGAACTTTTAAACAAAATATTTTAAAGCCTTCTTTCAGCAACATTACTACCATGTGATCCTTCTGTACGGGCAAGTTAGTAAAGATGGGGATATTTTTTATGGAAAGCTTTAGATCACGGCAAAAATCAGTAGTACTTTCAATTTTTTTAGGGATACCTGATATGTGAAATCTCTCGTTGCACCTTTAAATAATGTAGCTGCATACTGTAATTCTAAGGTATACATCCTTTAAAAAAACTACACTTAAAATAAATTGAAGTATGAATTAATAGCCAATTTAACTCAACACTAACCAATAACAGCCACTAACATAAATTAATATTTTGTTACATGTTTTCATAATAAAGTACACTTCTCAATCTCTATGTAAATGTGCTTGTTCCGATTTATTTCTATTGTGTTCTTTACTTGATATGAAAGCCTGGCACTAGCACATCTGCCCCATCAAGTATCGTGGGAAACAAACTTGTGGTTTTGGTGGTAGAAGCAATAATGCATATTGCAAAGCCATATTCAGTACTGTGCTAATATTGATGGTTAACCATTAAAACAGCGGTTTTTTGTTTATATCTTGGGAATGCACTGAGAGCTCAAATTTCAGGACGACAATGAAAAAATACGGCCTTTCATCTAATATCAAAATTGATACTACTTCCGGGTAAATCAAGGGGTCCCAAAGGCGATCGGAACACACACCTTTAAATTAGCATGTTCTGGTTCAAGAGATTAACAGCATGTGACTTGTCAATGCCAAAATTTGATTATTATCCACTACACATGTAAGGTCTTGAATGAGAAACACCACCATAAATAGAATTCAGAATAGTTCATATCAAAATCACCTGTTAATTAGCGGAGGTGTTGCCTGGCCTACGGCCTACACCACTCCAGCAGGCTACCGGGACTGTGGTTTTAGTTTGTATTCAGTCTTCTGCAGGGTATTCGAAAGATGTTTGGCCCACAGGTGGGTCTCACTTTGTTTTTATCTTTTGGTAGTATTACAAAGTCCACAGAACAGGTGCAGGGACAGTGTCTTGTCCAACCCATTCTGCTCCAGGGAAGTCATCTAAATTGTGGTAAGGGGCAGTGGTGGATCCAGAATCGGCATAGTGGAGGCTCAAGAAATAGTTAACAATTGCATGTTATCGGCAAGCAGAACTCAGATTATCAGAACTCTCTATTCAAGTAGAATTATTATTTTACCAGGTGAACCAGCATATATTATTCCTAACTATACATGTTTACATGAGCAAAGAATTTCAAGAACCAGTATAATGTGTTGGATGATAACATTATTTCGAGGGTTGACAAACAGAAGGACGTAACTCAGCACTGAAAGAAATATTAAAGAATTTCTTTATTTCTGCTGTTCATAATTAAAAATCGTTCTAAGTTTGCTTTAAAACCAAAACTTAAAATGCAATTCATAAATTTCTACTAATAGATATTGTACAAAGGAATACAATTAGTGTTGCCACTATTCTTCATATTTTGTCTGATGTATGTCCATTTATGTCAAAGATATGTATAAGTCACTATTTTTGCATAATTTTCTTACTTTCATTTTTGCTAATTGCACGAGTTGCAATGTTTGAGTAATCTTTGACAAATATAATTGAATTCTATTACATGAATATATTTTCATGTCTTTATATTTGCTTCCCCATGATTATTCAAACTGAAATAAGACTACAAACAGCCTTTCACAGCAGTTGCGAGATGCAGTACATGAGATAAGTACACGTAGGTGAAAAACAGTACATGTATGCGAGATACAGTACATGTATATATGAGACACAATACACGTATGTGCGATACAGTACAAGTATGATACAGTACATGTGAGATACAGCATGTATATGAGATACAGTACACGTATGCAAGATACAGTACATGTACATGAGATACAGTACATGTGAGATACAGTACATGTATGATACAGTACATGTATGTGAGATACAGCATGTATATGAGATACAGTACACATATACAAGATACAGTACATGTACATGAGATATACAGTACATGTGAGATACAGTATACGTACATGTATGCAAGACACAGTACATGTTTATGAGATACAGTTAGTGTCATATCTCAAAATGCTTGTGTAATAAGCACTAAATGGTCAGAATTACTTGGTTTTTCTGATACCCATGTAAAAGTATTCCTTGATAATGCCCATGGCTTTCGAAATACACAATCATCACCCAATGGCAATGCTCAGTGAGTTTATACTTTGGCATGCTGCACTTACACTATTCTCTATCAGTTCGCTTGGAGGCCCGGCGATTTAGTATTGATCAAAATATAGTATATTCTGCTGGTAATATTCCAAGTTTCTATTGAAATACATTGAACCATTGAATCACCTCTTTAACTCTAACAGGGAATAAAATTCAAAATTTAATTTGTTGGGAAGAACCAAACCTTCTCTGGTGCTTTGGACACACACATTTCCTGATCACTTTTATGACCATTAATTAAAACAAAGGCAAAAGAATAAAATCAGAAGTATCCGTTGTAGCTAATACATGAGATATTGATGTTTAGGCTGCATCAATTAGATAATTTCTGACATAAATATCACATGGAGCATCTGATGGGGCACATAAAGCCAGAAAGAGTAATGTCATGGTCAGAGAATAACCGATATGATCGGTATTTTTGAAATCGGGCCGATTATGACCTTATCGGTATCTGATCGGTATCAGCAAAATTCTCATTTTTACCGATTTTCTATACCGATTAAATTAATATCAAAGAGGTCCAAACTTGAAATAAAATTGTTCCAAACTGATGGCCAAATGGTGAAAATAAATCGAAACTGAAATAATCAATTTATTATTTTATGTACACAAGAGTGTGTATGTTGTTCCTAACTTACTATTTCGCCATTTTATTGGTTTACCTAAATCGATCTGTTACTTTATGGCAGCTTCTGGCTGTCGAAAACGGCGATGATAACATAAAAAAATACACAGAAAAAAATTGGAATCGGAATCGGAATGAACCAATTTCGAAATTTAAAAACCTGTAATCAGTATTACAGATATTAGGGTGATCGGGTAGACACTATCATGGTTAATATACCAAAATAATAGCTTTTGCCATGTCTCAGAAGTAATGAAGGAAGTTTCCTTTGAATCAAAAGAAGTTACCATGTGGCAAGTACATGGGGCATTCCCTCGCAAGACCGAATTCTTCAAACACCGAACTAATTATTTCATTGACAATTCCATTCATAAGATTTAGATTAAAGGTGCTTGTTCCGATCACTTTTGGGCCCCCCCTGATTTGCCTGGAAGAGTATCATTTTGTATCAGATGAAAGGCATATTTTTCTCAATGTCCCCCTGGAATTTTAGCTTTCACATCCATTCTTTCCAAGATAATAGTGTGGGTGGATGTGGATTCCCGTAGGATTTTAATGCTAAAAGTGTTGTTGATGTTTGGGGTTTTCATTAGGACCTAAAATGTCAGAAAATGGATGGGGGTTGCACATTTTCCTACTGATGCCCCTTCTTTCACGGGGGCCAGGCAAATGGTAGTACAGGGAAAAATTTAAAATGAGTCAAATTGTGTTTAATGTACACTAACGCGTTCGTCTCGTCCTAAGATTAGAAAAAGATATATTTGCCTGGGTTCCAACCTTAGTTAAAGAGCGTATAGCCCCAAAGGTTCAAGGCCACCCTGGGGGTAAATGCCCGATGTGTTGAAAGTGTTGTCAAATGATTCCTTGTGTCATCTGAAACAGGAAAAGCATTTAATTGATCTTGGATATCACCATGCACATCCAGGGAAAATTCTGGTGACCCCCATCGACCATGTAGACTTGCGACATTTTTGCTATGTAATTAGCATTCCAAATGTCACACACTGTAAATATACATTTTTGGATCTGTGAGACAATACAAAACAAACCTTACACCAGTTTCAACAAAATCTGAGGCATTGGGTAAATTGGAACCCCAGGATGAACTTGAACCATTATGGGGGGCTATAGCGCTTTAACCAAAGGTCGGAAACCTAGGCAAATATATAACTTTTTCTAATCCTTATAAGGAGAACGAACATTTAATGTACATAAAACACAATTTGACCGCGATTTTAAATTTTTCCCTGTAGTAACTTTCCCCCTAGGAGAGGGGCCAGCAGTCCGAAAAATTTGCACCCCATCATTTTCTGACTGTCTGGTCCCTTTGAAGGAAAAAACAGCAAGAAAAGCAAACTTTAGCACCAAAAATTCCTACGGGCGGGAACTGTTTCATGACATACCGACCCACACTATAAAGGGACAAAACAAATACTGCCGTTTTAGAACCATAATATTAGCCCGGTAGTGAATAGGGCTATTGCACTAGCATTATTGCAATCTACCGTCAAACTGCAGTTTGATTCCCACGATTATTTCGTGGTCAAGTGTATGCAAGTGTCAGGCTTATGTGAAAGTGAGAACACGATAGACAAAAATCAGAAGAAAGCCACCTTTAAGTCGCATCTGTATTTACAGATTATCTAATCGCATCTTGTTGTGTTAACAATGGGGTGTGGCTGGCCAGCAAGTAGCTAGCAGGTTTCAACAAAAACGCGCTTAGTATGCGATTAAAAAAGGGACATTCATGATAAATATTTTCCTTTGTCTCTTTCTTTTTCTGTTTCACATGTTAAAATTTCATGTTTCTATTATCCAGGACTATATCTGAACACTAACACAACGCGTGAACGCGTGGCATCATCAGAGCTATATGGCAGCCGCACAATAGGAAGTCTTACATATGTCTAATCAAATAGGAAATTATGGCATCGTTAAAGGATAATCGCTGAGGATATAGTCCGGTCTTATTAAAAATTCGGTCTCTGGAGGTCACCGTACATGGACATCAACAGCTATTATCACAAGTAGTATTGTCAAAAATCAATATACCCCCATAACTAGTCTTACCCATGCTAAACACCCACTTAATTTTGTGGCAAGCTGTTTTTTTTTTTTTTTTGTAAAAACCATAGAGGGTTGCTATACTTGGGGTCAGTATTACTATTTATAAATAAAAGTGACATTGTTTGAAGATAACATTCATAAACCCAAGTGGATTTGAATCTCATGTGCCCACTTTAAAGGGTGAGTCACACCTTGTATAATATAACCATTTATAATGGACTTTTGTAAGGCATTGCCCTGTCTCTGCTGTAGGTATTCTGGTCCATTCTGCATGTGTGTGACCGGGTGTTGGGAGGGGGTCATATATGTTGTAATTGATGATATATTTTTCTTATGTTATGAAAGCATAAGTGGAAAATAACGATAATATTTTTTTACACAAAAGACATTTTTGTCTTATTTAGTTCATTTAGGATGTCTTAAACAAATCTAAATCTGTGGGGCAAAATGGTTGATTGCATATTTTTCATACTAACAAAATAAATCATTTCATGATAATTGTTATGTTAAAGGTGTGTTTTTAAATTTTTTTTGTCTGTTGTTTTAAATCACACATCTGTCAATTCAGCAAATCTTTAGCACATTTTCAGTTGATTTGAAATATGGCCCAAAAGCATATGAAATATCCAAATAGACCTGAAGTATAACATCCCAGTTACAAACAAGTGAATCAATGATGCAGAAACAACCCATCAATTGGAATGGTTTAGGAAATGCATTAGTTGTGGGGTCATAGGTCATTGTCAGTGTTAATTACAGGTCAACTGACATATTAGCCCATGGTTCTTGGCCAGTGGTTATCTTGAGGGCAGTTTGGTGGTATATAACTCAACTGGAAGAATGTTTTGATGTTGGGGGTCAAAGGTCAAGTAGGGTCATTGGAGGTCAAAAGGGTGTATGGCATACGTTGGGCATCTGCTACCATAAGAGGTTATGGAACGGTTGGTTTCTTTAATAGTATTTTACTAGGCGGGTCCTTGGGATTTGGCAATCACCTGTGTTTTGCGATCACCTGGATTGAATGACTCTTCAGGTTTTGCGGTGCAATTTGACCTTGAATGACCCCTGATGTCCTTGTAATGAGCTTTTAAAATTTCATAAACAATCGCCCCGCCCACCAAGTTTCACCTGGATACTAAAGTTTAACCCAATTTACCATCCTTTGACCTTGAATGACCCCTGGACTGACCTTGTTGTGACCTTAACAGATTTTTGGCATCAAGTTTCATGTCCATCACCAACACCAATGTTTACCCCATTGACCTTTGTATCTTGAATGACCCCTAATTACCCACTAGCTGAGCATACTGCTAGATGAGTTTATAAATGGAATGTATTTTACCTAATTAGCGCCCCAGGTGCTTCATATCCATACGTCAAAGCATGGGTATGAAGGCACGGCCAAGTTACCCATAATGGCCCCTACATACCTTTTGACCCCAAAATAACCCCTCGGAAAACGTGACCACAAACACTCGTACGGCAAAAACTTCAAACATACCAAAAACAGATCCATGCGTCAAAGCACGGCCAAGTTACCCGATAACGACCCCTGGATGACCTTTGAATCCAAAAATGCCCCCTCAAACAACGTGACCACAAAACTCGTACGGGTGAAACTACCCACCACTCAAAACTCATATCCATACGTAAAAGCAATGCAAGCTAACCCAAAAAAACGATCACTGAATGACTTGACCCCCAAATGACCCCTCGAAAAACGTGATCACAAAAATTGTATGGCCAAACTACCACCATACCAAAATCATATCAATATATCAATGCATGATAACCCCCTGGATTGACCTTTGACACCAAATGAACACACCCCCATGGACCTCCCAAGGACGGCCAAGGTTATCCAATAACGCACCCCTGAATGACTTCCAGTAATGCCACATTGAGATTTTGGATATAACTCGGGGAGATTGATCTGGAATCAGGGAGATTGATCTTGGAATCATGGAGCTTGATCTTGGATCAGGAGAATTTTTTTTTAAAATTTATTGAGCATACCTAGGTCCTCAAATGGCTACAGCCAATGGATACGGTCTTAAAGATCCAATTGAAAGCTTCCAAATTTAAGGGAAACGGTCAGTAGGAAATTAGTCCATTTTGCATTTTTTAAAAGAATGACCTGAAAGGTTGAAGTAAATAGTCAACTTGAAAAGGTTAGTAACTTGAAAACGGAGCCACCTACATAGTTATGACACTGCACTCATGAGATAGAGCTCTTTTCAAATAAATAAAGCTTTCCCGAAAAAAAAGTGACAGGGCTCGCCGTCTGACCAGCCCCCATTTAAGGAACTGTCAGCAGCAACTAAGTCCTGAGATCTTAAAAAAAAAATAGTGAAATGCAAAGTTGAAAGTTAAAAGTAAAATTTAGAAGGCTCATAACTTGAACAACGGACGCCAGCTACAACATGTGAACTGCATCAGAGATCGAGCTCTTAAATAAACGGCCTTTCCCAAAACAAAATGACAGGGCTCACCGTCTGACAGCCCCTTTAGGGAACTGTCATGGGAACGAAAAACGTCACAAAACACAGGCACTTAAAATAATTAATAACCTAAAACTTTTGCATTAATGCAATGATGGAGCAATATTCAAAAAGGCAAACAGCAAATCACAAACAGGTTCATTATCTTGTAGGCCCGTCCTTTTGCACCAATGGGAGTTAATTGGTTAACACTTTAAGACACAGCATACATAATGCTAGGCAAATTTGGTCTCTTCTTCGTACTTTTGCCGATATTCTTGAGACTTGGTTGCAAAATACCCGAGTTATTAACAAACTTAAAGGGCTTCTTGATCATCTGGTACACATCTTTCAAGGTTAAACCATTTCACTAATTGACATTGAAATTTTACATCAAGTTGTAGCACTTTAGGCAATTGACCTTAACAGGGCCATCTGGATCACACTTACCTCAGGAAGAGGGAATGTGGGGTTGAACAAACTTTTTAAACATATTCTAATTTTAAATTCCAAGTAGGGCCTCTTCTGAACAATAATTTAACTTTAAAATATTGTAATTTAATTCATCGTTCTCATCTGTTAGAACTCAAGTTTTAAGTCAATTACCACAATCAATTTCCCCACATTCCTGTGAAAATTCAAGGGCTGCAAATATTGTTGATGTGGTCTGGTTGTTTACACTAAATCTACTCACTTCAAATGAACTGGCACTTGTGTTTGATCTCGGTCCCTGGTAAGCCCTTGCATGCTAGGTAGATATGGTAACATGACCACTGTTTCATTTTCGCCCGAAGACCCCACTAGAACCGGTTAATAGGTGGCACACATAAACCAATAGCATCAGTAAGGAAAGACGACAAGCGCGGCATCAAATGATGTCCAAAAACTTTGGACAAAATGATACAAAAGTTATCCAAAACTGACTTCCCGTCAAGAAAATTTAAAAAATCAAGCCCAAACGAGATTCCCCACGTGTCTGAACTTCCACTAAGCAGCTTTTCGTCAAAAATGCAAGTAAAAACGCACCGGATAGTAAGAGAAAAATAAGAACATGCGCTCTCGATAGCGCAATAAAACCATCAATTCAATGAATGATGGGTTAAAACAAGACGAGTCCTTAAAAAGGACAATCTTCTGCAATTAGTGCAACAATTTGCGAAATGAAACAAGTAAATAGAGATTTGTAACACAATTGTTAGTTTTGAAATGTGTTACATGTACACAGCTACATGTAGACCGCATTCAAGGTATTACAATGAATACTATGCCAGGCATCAATTCATAATGAGCACCTTTATTGTGAAAAAAAAGGACTTCAATTTCACCTAATCAATATATATCTATTTTATACTTATTTAAAATTGTTTTGTACTAAAGCAAAGTGCAATCAAAACTTCGAATTCACGCTGATATTGTGTCAACGTTTCTTTCTTACATAAGTATTTTCCCACCACACAGAAAACCAAAACAAGACTCACTACTTGGGGCGCCCCTTTCCTTTAAAAAGGAAAGATTTTATTAAAGACACTATCAGTGAGTTGCTAAAATCAGAAATCGAAAAAATCATAAAAAAAACAGATTTTTGCATGTATGTAACAAGTAACAGTGTATCCTAACATACTGCAAAAGGATAAGACCGGAAGGCAACCTAATAAGGACACCATCGGATATTTTAGTATTAGTGTTCGGGGACACTACCCCACAACACGTAATTGAATGGGGATCGTATCTTGGAACACTCGTTTTCTTCCTTTTCTCTTTGTCAATTCTTCAGTTGGAGAAGGTAACTTGAGAATTTCTTCAGCCTTATCCTGCACTTGAAGGCTATCCTGCACAATATTTCAAATATTTTTTCAAATCACTGATAGTGTCTTATAAAGTGGAACTTCTTGTCCAATGCAAGACTAATGCAATTAAGACCATAATCCACTATGTGTAGTAATCATTCTACCTACCGGCTGTACAAAAGTGTGCCTGTTTACCACACATGAAATATTAGTCTGCTTAATGAATTAGTTCTAGGCTATCAGTGTTTTTAAACTATACATACAAACAATGAATTGTTAGCACCAAAGTGTATATTATAACATGGGAGTATTATTTGGTTTTTTAAAATTAGCTATAGAGGTCAATTCTACAGTGAATATGTCAAGCAAAATGGTGCAAACTGAACCAACCCAAATCAGAAAAAACTGTTACATACCAAAGGTGGCGGGGGAGGACTAGTCTCATTTAGTGCAAGCGGGAAATGCCACTATCACCAGGACCAGTGCAAGTAGAGATTTAAATCACTGACCATGGCCCTGGAAATATGAGACTCTTGAACTCAACAGCTAATCTCAGTAGCAGATGCAGTGTAAACAATAGATTGGCTGTATACATAACATTAAGAACTGTGTACCACTGCATTGGTTTTTGGTCAATTCAGGAGTAATCTTCTTTGCTGCGCAGAAGAAAAAAAAGAAACACTATTTTAAACCTTTGGGTCTACCCACATTTGTTAAGTATCTCTGATTGGCTTGTTTAAGGTATAACAATGATGTAACCTCTGACTAACCAATCAAATAGATCTTCTGTAACCAAACTTGCCTTACCCTTTTTCCTGATTGGCTATTGCCATCTTATAACCCTTGTTGAATAACCAATCACATTGGCCAGTAGAACTCGGGGAGTGAAAACCCCGACTTCTTATTTTTGCTGATAATTCACTGGTGTCCTACATGCATGAAACAGTTTGTTCCCATTTCAGCACCATTCCTTTGATTTTAATTTTTTCCATATTAATGTCCCTACAGACAGAGAGTGGGACAAGAGTCTCTTCTTTAAGCACAAGTTTGTTTATTGAGCTATCAATTTGTTGACCGTCATGACCAAAATAAACTGCACTTTACACTTTCATAAAATGCTATGAACCAACATTTGTATGGTGATTATCTTCATCATTATAATCATTGGTGAACACGTCAGAATGACATCACATTCCCAATGATCTTCATACACTCTGCAAATTTCCGCATCTATGTAACAATCAATGAAGCTGTTACAAAATAAATACGATGTAACGAGATTATATTGAAAATATACAGTTTGCACTCTCATAGGCACAGGTGCTTTCGAACGCATGTGCAATTGCGTAGGACTATTTAATTTATTTCTCAGTGGGGTAATTTTTTTTAATTTCCATGATAAAATCTTTAACACAACTGTTGATGAACCAATGCAAAACAAATTCTTTTGTTTCTGTCGTGTATGCTTAAGTTAATAACTGCGTGTTTACTTTTGTTATGAAAAAATGGGGACCAATCATGCACTTGTGCGAAATTTTGATTCTGTCCAATGCATTTCCTCCTGCCGAGACTCGAGCATTAGATGCAAAAAACCTGTGTGGTGTGATTGATTTGGGTTCCCATTTTTTCACAAGTTATGACACAGTTATTAAACCTATGATTGATGATCAAAATGTCAATATCAACATCGAACATACCTGCGCTGTTAAGCTATAAGATCTTACTCTAAAGATCGCCCTTGTTATATCATCTACAACATGCAACAAACATATTCAAATTAGTCCTATACACTAATAAAATTTGATACTGTAGGTATATAATACACTATTCACATGACATTGTTTTTTGGGCATTTGGCATAATTTATTTACAACATCAAAGTATATACTATACATACAATGGATATGTACATGTGTTTTAAATCTTTAGTCTGTATAAATTTTTTGTTGCTGATTATAAGTCTATTTTAATCAAGAAACCTGAAGAAGATGATGTTTTCCCATAGTTCATCAATATATTTCATGCACTTAATTTTCTACACAAAAGTCGTATAATAGCAACAGCAATTACAATATCTTCCTATAAATCATTTTTAATGTGAATAAAAAGAGAATTTGATATTAACCCTGAGGCCTACCAGCTTTCTGACACCAAATCTGAATGGCTCATGTACTGATATACCCTCCTGCGTAACCATCCAAAGACCATATAACTGTATGCAACATTTACGCTTTTCTAACAATGTCCCTCTGATTGGCTCTTTGATTTTACATATACCCTATGATTAAAGGACAGGCCGTTATTTTGCTAATCAAAACATCAAAAATCATCAAAATTCATATTTTTGTTTTTTACTGCGATGGGTATGCGAACATACCTGCAATTGGTTTGTTTGCAATTCTGTGTATTAAAGACAAGGCATACCTTGATTCTGAATTCTGTAATTTCTATACGTGCGTAGCAAAATTCCGACTTGAGATCAAAAAGCCTTCCCGTTGAATATCCCAGATTTTAAGCACGATTTTTGCACCCACGATCCATAACCGGTTGACCTCGAACACAGACATATTGATCTTTGTTTATTCTGTACTGGGTTACACGCACAATCAGTTGTTAGTGGTAAGATGTTGAGACGCCATGGCTGTATGTCTATTTACGGGAGACTGTCTGAAAATTTTCCTCAAATACTCATTTTTTTCACCATTTGGTTGTTTGTGCTCATTAAAAAGCAGTTCTATGGACTTGTTACCACTTATTCCCGATTTATAAGTTAAAATTGCATTTCCTTTCCCATTTTTTTTAATTGTCTCGCATTAATCGCTGCTAATCCCTTTAACCAATCACCTCGGCTGGTAGCACTCATGGGGTTAATTCTCAGTGATCTCTTGATATGATGACATATTTCTGATATCAATGCAGTACATGAGTTTATGTTCCAGTGCAGGGTTAGTGGCAGGGGATGGGGAGGACAAATACCCGATCTGGAGGCTCGTGGATGGGGCAAAAGATAACTTATTTTTATTCCTGGTTTGAGTCGCTTTGTGACTTTGTCCTCCGAGACAGTATTGTTCCAACTTTGATTTTACAACTCGCCACTGATGAACAGGGAGTTTACTCAATTTGAGGTTTTACACAATTACTCAAAATTATGAGCAAGTTTGCAAGTAATGTAAGGATCTTGTCAGATAATTCAAGGATAATTTATTTTCCTTCTAAAGAAGTCAGAGGAATGCAAACTTTGACTGTTTTGGGCTTCCAATTTTTTCTCTGATTATGTTTTGACAAAATATAAAAGACATAATTTGTAACTATTAAAATACCAATGTTTACAAGCAACTTAACAAAAATTTAAATGATAAAATTTGTAACAAGAGCTTTAAAACAGTACTATAAAGGCTAAAAGTATCTTTTGCCTAAAAAAAAGGAAATTGATCAATCAAACAATATCCAAAAAATAGCTGACACAATGACATTAAATGGCATCACTTATAAACAAATAAATCAAGTACTAGTCACAAAGTGGTATTTTTTATGTAAACTATTAACTAGAAATGTCAAGGTTCAATCTCTGAAAGCATGCAAAAAAATTAATTAAAAACACCCTCATCACCCCTTTACTAACCGAACACAAACTCTGCCACTGGAAACTCTGACAACACTAACTAATGGTACATGTATTCTCATAAATATTATCCACATTACTTTTTTTTAAATACAAATGCATATAATACAACAATGCTGTATTGTAAACACAATTCTAATTCACAAAATTTGGTAAATGCTTTCTTTTGTTGATGTGGTCGACAAGTAATCTGTAAATCTACTATATAAAATATGTTCTAATTAATAGCATCATTTTTTGTGTATGCATCTTCTGTACTTCATACTTCAATTTGCATAACTTATCAAATACTTTAACACACACTATACCAACAACAAAATCTTAATACAACTGTTTATTTTTCTTCAGCATCAGTTTACTTGCAATGCTAAAAAACACTAGTTACTTTGTATTTGCTAGGTGATGAAAATGTTAAACAAAATAGGTTATGTTTTTTTTTATCTTATGGCAAAATAAAACCACGATATAAAAATTGCACACTTCTGTTAAGTACCAGCTGGAAAATAAGTTAAGGTTAGTTGGTTATAACAATGACGGGCAACAAACTAGAAACACTGCTGCTTTGATAAAAATCGAACATCAAAATCAAAACACTGCTAGATCCTATTGCGAGAAAGAGAACTAATGGTCAAGCACTGGACTTTTTGATGTAAAAGTTATCTTCTATTACACATGCAAATTTTTGGACATGAATTGTTGGCAATTTTCTATTCTAGCCCTTTGGACCAAGCTGGTGATTTCAAGAGTTCCATATGTACCCCCTTTCAAAGATCTACATGTAACAAATTATCCTTTATTCTTGGCCTTAGGGTTAGGGGTTTTGTTCTGTAAAACTTTAAAGGGGGTACATATGGAACTCTTTTCCAGATGACTACTGTCATTCCAAATTCAAAATGTTCCTAACTTTTTTTTCAAAATTTTCAAATTTAAGCATTTTCATGAACGTATTCAAAATCAACGTAAAAAATCTAATCCAAGTTCAAAGGTATAGTTGCTCCGGCGAACATCATTGGGCGGCAAACAGCCCAATTTTATCCTAAATTTGAGAGCTTGCCCGTACATCACGATTAGACGAATAAGTCAGTATTAGTGCGAAAAAAGGGTAACTTTGGCAACAGGGAAACCAATTTCGGACAGACGGACATGTTGCCAATACAATGCTTTATCTGCCCAATTGCCCTACTTTTAGTGCTCTCAAAGTGCCATTTTTGATGGGTGCCATGGCTACTTTTACCCTCCCATGCCTAACCGAAAGTTTTGTTGGCAAAAGTGAGACGGATGTCATCTTCTCTGGTAGGAAAGAGTCTCCTGACCTCTTTGAGAGGCGGAAATACTAAAAATGCATTAAAATGAGTCCAAACAAGCCTATAGTCTTAGGTCAGTGGCTCTTGACTGGGCTTCCCAAATGACCTGCAGTTGTTAGGGAAGCTATCTCTAAAGCCACTGACTTGGGTGTTATGGTCTCTGTGACCAATCAGAACTGCACTGGGCTATTCCCATTTGAATCCATACTCCCCTGTCAAAGACTTCAGCTAAATTTTCAACAGCAAGAGTATGTATTTCAAATGCAGTTATCTAATTGGACAATACATTTGGAACTTATACTTCCCATGTGGGAGACTTAAAGTCTTCAGCAGAGGGTGTATGGAAAACAAAGTGTAGTTGCACTGTTCCATCTGAAATGCATTTCGAATGCAGAATATTTGTGAAGTAGACATCGCTTGGCACCACTCTTCATATTTATATTTGATGGATGAAACATTTGCCAAAAAAGATTGCCTAATTTCACTCTAAAATGCAAAAGCAGTTCTCTACAGGCTTCCTTGTAAATTACAACTGTTTGAGAAAGAGACCCAGAAACTGAAATTGCTTCTTCTATCCAAAAAAAATTGCACAGGATAATAAACAACATATGGGCCAGGAAAAGGGTATGATACTTTACATTTAAGTATTTCAAAGTCAAACTTCCAGTGCTGGACCCTTAATCTTCTTATGAAACAAACTATGATTTATAAACTAAATGACCACCCATAATCAAGTGTGTAATAAGGACAGATGATAATTTTAACAAGCTCCTATTTCTCTCAGACAGTTACTGACCACCACATACACACCAACATACTGCTGGGACTATATTCATAGAAGATACTCTAATGACATCTTTCTGGCAATGTTTTGAGGCTAGAAAATCAAATAAGTTCATCATGGTTGCAGGCACATATTATTGTGCAAGTGCAACAAGATCATAAGTGCAATAGCTGCCATTTGTCAGAAATCCCCATCAAGCATACTATTATGCCAAGTCTTTGGTCAGTGGCTCTTGAAGTGGTTCTTTAGGTGACACACCGTCGCCTGAAGAATCATTTCAAAAGTCGACTCAAGGAAACATAATTGGAGTAATTATAATACATACCATTACACAGATGTATCATATGGCAGCTATTACACTTACGACCTTTTTGCAGTCACACTGCAATATGAACTGAACAAGAGGACAACAGAACAAGTTCAGTTGTGTACGTGGGTCAGTGATTTGTCTCTTTAGAAACGAAGCCATGGTGGCTAGTCCTAACATTCCCACTTAAAGGCCCCTCAAAACCTTCCTAATTCACATACATCATTGCTATACTATGTTTGATACCAAATAGGCTGGTTTTAAAAGGCTGAACACGAAAACTACATGATGCAAACCTTGACAGAAAATACAAATAGACTATGCATGATTTGTATATACAAATACAGTCTGTTCCAAAAAAAAACCAAACATTACCATTCAATTGTTAATGTTTGTGGAAAGTAGAAATAACTTTGAAAATATTGTTTAGTATTTAGAAAAAAATGTGTATGATGGCAGAAAACTCTCATACTGATTTGGATGACAAAACTTTGTTTAGCTTGTTTATAAGTTTTCACTGGAAAATCTGAGCATTTTCAAAAATTACTTCTATATATACATGTTTTTCAAACTTTGAGGGAATGCTTTTTATTATGAAACTGTATACGCATGCTCAAACACACAGAAACAAGAAACCATTGGCAAATGAAAATCATTATCCTTCCTATTTAGTACTGGTATAAATAGAGACCTACCTGCTAAGCCAAAACAAATGTTTGCCCTTCAAAGACCAATTTCAATGTCCAAAGTCATCTCCTTATCTTAATCAGCCATGCTGTACAGGTACATCATCATTTTGTGGTTGAAACTACTTATAGATACAAGTCAACTTATCAAACACCATCAATTGTATGACTTTAATGTGAAATTAGCAACTTTGTTAAGGGACACAATGGCATGAAAAAATATTCAGACAAAATGAAATGGTCCCTTACTGAAATTACTTCCACAAACTTGGAAACAATTTCGGTGTTTACATTTTGTAAAAAAGGGAAAACTAATATTTCCTTGTAAGCTTCACTTCTCAACCAAGGTTGCTGACATTACTGCCAGCAATTTATCAAACTTGAAATGCATACAGTAATCAGCTCGCAGACCATTGCTTTTGTTTATGCATCTTTCACTTGGCAGATCAATATCTTACTACAAACCTGAAGTACAATATCTGAATGCTTTTCAATTGTGTCAAAAACATGCTAGCTACACTGTAAATTCTGGCAGGGATGTCAACACCTTGATTTTCTGTGGCAGAAATTGCCATGAGCTGTCCACAAACTATTCATGTTTTTAATGCTTTTACAAAATGTAAACATTTAAATTGTTTTCAAATTTGTGGAAGTGATTTCGATCAGTTGCTGTCATTGGTTCTTTAGTTTTTTCCCTTGTAAATATTAAAAAACTTTAATTAATTTAATATCAATCAGTTATGTTGTATAATGGTCACTCAAGGTAATAACATCTTCTTTTGTAGGCATATTTTGGACATCAGTCTTTGAAGGGCACACATTACTTTGTTTTTGGGCACAATCACAATCTAAAATCAATTGCTATTATCATATGCTGCTTGACTTTAACGACTTTTTAACACACTCTATAACATGTCAGTTTACACTTTTCACAAACAAATATTTCACATTACTAAAAATATGACATAATAAATCTAATATCAAAAACATTCTCCTTTACCATACAATAATCCCTGCAGGCCTCTACATGTACATAATGAATATGTAAATATTTATGTACACACACTGTACTAGCCTAATTAACAGATTCCGTGGTGGAATTTAATTAAGGGGAACATGGTGGAAACTACACATTTAGAATTATTATCTGTGAACACTTTTCACCTCACTACAAGAAAGCCTTCCTTCAGCACTCATAAGTATCTATCCCAACTTGATATAATACAACTAAAACTTAGTGTAGACATGCAATGCAAGAAAACTGGAACTAGAACAGAATATCTCCATAATAACGTGATATAATTATTAACTAATTTTGTAATGACATGTTCTCTAGTTTCTATTACTAACATGAGCACTTGCTGTTAGTTTTTTGCCAGTGAATGAACCATTGACCTGGTGGGGGGCGTGTGTGGTGTCAAGTTTGGTTTAAAGGAATGGACTAACCTTGGAGAGTCAAATTGGGCCATATTTACACCAATTTGGAAATAGGCCAATTTGGAAGAAAAAAGGACCCATATCTCTCCAAAATGGCATGAAAACAAGTATTTATACAGCAGGTCTGAAAATAAGACCCACATATGGTCATATGTGTTGAGTCGCCCTCCCAAATTAACTTCAGGACAGAAGTTTAATACAAGGCCCTAGAGTAAAATTCTGCCATCTACGAAATCAACCTTGATGATTGACTTTCCAGACGTAAAATGTTTCTAAAATGTTAATGGTCATACCAGCTTGGCGACTGTGTGCCTGATGGCTAAACTGCCGAGTTTCCCTTAGGGAAGTTACCTAAAAAACAGAAACAGAGGAAAGTGCTTCATTGTATTCGTCACTTGCTAGGCTTAGACCAAAAGACAATGCATGTAGCAGAAAATAGCTATCAAGCACTTACTTTCTAACATTCCCTCCATGATAAAGATTTTCCAATAAGTTTTATTTTTAACTTCAACTCCTTTCCTTAAACCACCACCTTTCAACATAACTTAAACATTTATATGCTTTTTTTTCTACATAATGCACCAACATTGTTTTTTACAGGAAGGTCAACGCTCAACATATGACCTTTCTCCTAACATGCAAGTTTTGATACATATCAGCAGGATTCGCTCTTGAAGGCAGGGAGAAGAGCCAAATGAGCATCAAGTATAGTTAACATTAATTATGCCATTGCATAATCTATAATTGGTGAGATTTTATTAACTAGGTGTATATTATATTAATATGCATATAAATAGTTTTCAATACGACAAAAATAGGGGTTCAGAATGCCAGTTGTATATCGGTGAACTGTAATTCACCAATAGCATTAATGCTTGGTGGTTCAATTCTACAGGCTAGAATAAGTCCTCTATTGTTCAAGTATGAAGGGCAAGGTAATGCCTATTTGATGATGGGAACCTCACTAGCCAGTTTTGGCTCACACACTCTCACAGCGGCCTTCAACGAAGACATGCTATCTGCTGCCATTTATTCTATAAGCAGTGACCTCACAACATACTTCAAGCAAAATGGAGTTAGTTACAGCACAGATTTTAATTACCTCTCCTGTTTCATATAAAAAAAAAGAATACTATTTGGAATACTATGGGTGACCAAATTGACCACTCAGACAGAGATTATACTGGTACAAATTCTAAACACAATGTGTCCAAAGTCACTTCATTTTGTCCATTAAGTATTCAGTAAAATAGTAAAGTTAGTCTTGTGACACCTGCCCTGTGAATGAAAAGTGATTGTTTTTAATACTTGTTACAATTTCTGACTATTAATGGTCTTTTTTATGGACACCCAAAAGATGACAAACCTATAAATGTAAAACTAGTTCATTTGAAGGCCTACTCCTCCCTAGTCTTTCTAACATAACCGGAAGCGAGTCTAAATAACAACGGTGGTTTTAAGAAGAATAAGACTAACAAAATTGTCACTTTCAACACACACCTTCCTTAGTTTGAGACTAAGTTACATTTTATTGCTTTGTTCCCTTACTTTAAATACTCTTAACAAATTATTGATAAATATTGCAGTAGTAATGAGTGGAGCAAATTGGGTCCCATGTTAATGCTCTGTTTGTTGTTCTTGTTTTGCAAAAGCAGGTCACGTTTTATGCCCTCCACCTAATAATAAATTATACAGAATCAGCAAAAGGTCCAGGCAAATGTCACTATGTGACTTCAAATTAAGTTTCATCACAAAATTAAGTCAAAACTCTCTATTTCAATTTGTAACTAAAAATCTTTTCTTCAAGGTGAGGAAACCCATATGTGGGTAATATAAAAACAAATCTGAACAACGAATCAAATTGCTAGTCACATGTTGGGCTCATATCACATCACATGTACATCAGATGTAGAATAACATGCATGTCACATGGACAATTACATATGTTACATGTAGTATCAATGTACATCAACATGTATATCACATGTATATCACATGGACGTACCTGTATTATCACAGTACATCACTGTAGCTATTTGTAAATCATATGAGCTCTCTGACACACATAGGTAAGAGAGGAAATTTGATGTGCATCTAATGCTTGTAGAATATTGAAAGCTTGCAACATTTATATTTAAAATAAATAACATTAATAATACACTTTTTTACAATTTCTAACTTATAAAAATATTGGTATATATATTGTTAAATAATGTAGCATTACGAGCAAGCCGTTAACATAGCTTGACACTCGTTTTTAAGCTAGAAATTCTCTGGCCACCAGGAGATACCTCTGCCAGCCAGTTGAACAACGACAATTTAACTGGCTATTGCAGCTGTTATTAGGGCAAGATCTTCAAGGATCATGAGAATTAAATACCTTAAACTGTTTCCAAAAACGCATAATTAATCTAACTTGAATAGGAATTGAAAGGATTTATTGTCAAAAGAGAAGGTTCCCATTTATGTGACAGAGATGGAAGGCAGAAGAGAGGCTATGCCATTTGTAATCCATACCAGCTATATCTTGGTACAATCCTTAATTAGAGAATAAAGGTATGATTTTTGGAAACTGGTACTCTCTTTATGATGAATTGAACCAAGGCGAGACCCATTATTTTAAGTGGAAGAATTGGGCCAGAGGCCGAGTTTTCCCACGCCAAAAATAATGGTGTTGCCGGTTTTCATTCGTCGTAAGAGAGTACAGGTTCCCAAAATCGTACCTTTATCTCATTCTTAAACAGCTTTAATGTTTAAGACATCTTTACACAATTTCGTGATACCGTACAGCTACATACAACAAGAAGGACTGCCACCACCAGTGACAACAACAAATCGAACAACCTCGTTGAACGCAAGCAAAACGCGGTATGACGCGAGCGCGTCAACCTAAAAATAACATCAATACGCAGCGCGTATACCGGGTTAAATTGTAGAACTGAACCCGGCATCAGCCAAAGAAATTGTTACATTTTCACAGCTGTTTAAGATACGGAAAGAAAAATGGAAAAATGCATAGGCCCAGGGCAATTGATGGTAACAACTATAAGCGAATAACCATGAAATAGCTGCATAGCTTCAGTCTGTAGATTGGACTATCAGGTTGCCTCCATAATCTGTTGTGGAAAACTTTCTAAATCTTCCACTGATGGAGTGTGAATTTCAAATGAAGCTATTCAATGGGCCGTTCCATTTGGAAACTATACTCCCTCTGTGGAAGACTTAATCCGATTCCTCCATAGGGTTAGAGTTTATTTCAAATGATGTTACCCAATGAGCTGTTACATTTGAAATCCATACTCCCCTATGGAGGACTACATAAATCTTCCAAGGGTGTGCAGATTTTAAATGGAAGAGCCGACTGTGAGCAGTTGCCAGTTGCAAAGATAGAAGGTCCATTCACAAAGACTAATCCTAATTTAAACCTGGCTCTTAAGTTAGACTTCACAACAAAGTTAGAATTGTACAACATGCAATTGGTCATACACCATGCCAAATCGCACCTAGGCATTGCAAGGAGTCTACATCTGCACTTCATGTACAGGTAAACATGCTCTACCTTATATTGTCTTAAAGGTGCAACGAGAGATTTCAAATTGTCCATATTTTCTGTGATATGTAGTGCAGGGGTTCTCAATTATATTAGCTGAAGGGCCAGAGAATGCTGAACAGGTTTGAAAGTTCCCTACTTGAGGGCCAAATACACCTGATTCTCATGTTCCTTCATATTTAGAGGCAAATAGAAGGTCTAAAAAATAAATGGTTAGGTGGGACGGATTTGGCCGCCTATTGAGAACCCCGATGTAGTGATTTCATCTAGATTAGACATGCAATAGATTCCCTACCTCTTATTTGGTACAGAAATAACTTAAAATGAAACAAAAAGGTGATTGCTTTGTTCATAGAAAATAACGCTGAATTTTGTATTTGCTCCTAGCGGAAATTAGAAATTTCACCCAATTTTGGTACTAATGAAACAAGTTCTCTGCTAATCCTTTCAGATGGGGATTATTTTTATTATAATAAAGCTTAACACTAGTGCCATATCAGAATTTCAATTTTTTTTTTTTAAAGGGGGAACACCTGTATTTGAATCTCTTGTTTGCAACCTTTAACCACTACTCCAGTGTTTCCAAAACAATACAGCACATTTTTGATAATAAAATATTAGTGGTACAATATTAATGGAATGGTAATGAATATAAATCCTATGTAATTAACATGAACTGGTTGATGATACATGGGAAATTTTCACAAAGGTCAGCTCAGTTTTAGAATAGACGATATAAAAGTGTTGTAAGTTAGTATGGATTTTCAAGCCACCCGTTATATTCTTAACAGATGTAGAGTCTATTAAAGTCAACATATTGTGGATGTTTCATATTGTTCAAATCCATACACTAATTCATACCTTTTAATTTTTTTTGATTTGGATCGTAAGAAAGTATTCTCATTTTGGGCGAAGGCCCCAAAATTATATATGCAGACTAGTCTTTTTGCAGTTTGGATGTCCTAGTAGTTAAATTCATTCAACACCCCACTTGATGCTGATGTTGGGTTTGGAAGAAGCGGTGGACCGGTTGGCAAAGGCGAAAGGTGTACGTTGGTATGGGCATATGCTTTGGGTAGATGATGAGCATGTTTTAAGAAGGGCCCTTGAGTTTGGGGTGGGTGGTCAAAGAAGAGAGCACGACCAAAATAAGACATGGAAGAAGCAAGTGGAGGAGGAGAGTAGGAGAGTTGGGATGAGGATGGAGGATGCACTGAATTGGGCAAGTGGAAGGAAGGGGGTAAGGGTGATTGCTTCAAGTGTGAAGTAAATCAGGCCACCCAGTTCACAAGGACAAAACCGGATTTTAAACTTTGGATTTACTACTTACTTTACTACCCCACTTCTTGAACCTTTTCATATAAAACTGTTCATACCTAATATTTTCACTTACACTAACAGTCAGGTGTCCCTTAGGGATTATAACACACTGTTATTTCAAATTTAACACCCCATTATATTTCTTGTATTTGAAAATTTAGTGCTGTTTTATTTTGGAATCAAGGAGTTAACAGACATATACCACACATGCAAACAAACCCACACTACTTAACAAATCTATGGTGTAATGATTATTAACACCTATCCTATGGAAATGATTGTTCTATGATGAACTCACATCCCACTTCATCAAGTTCTTAGAAGATAGTTTTTTCTCATAACACTGAAAGCAAAATCAGAACTTCCAAAAGGGGAAATATGGCATTGCAGAAGCAGTTTTACCCTGTATTAATTTAGAGTGAAGTTCACTATCAAGCTAATAAATTTTTTTCCTACTAAATATATCTTTGTTTGAACTCTTTTGTTTTTATTCAAGTGTTAACATCACATACATTTGAGAGATCTGGTTGCAATAGGTGATGTTTGAACTTGTACATAATACATGGAATTCTTTTGTTTGATTGACCTGTAAAGAAGGAATTAACCCACATTCCCAGTTCACAACTTGCACATACACCAAACCTTTCTCCTTTACCCCGTAACTTATTTCATTTTTGAGTTAAACTAACATGCATAGGAGCCTGGCTGCACTGGCAATCCTTTTGGATTGCACTTCCCTTTGTGCACTTCAGGCGGTATTCTGAAAGGAAGTCTTACTTTAGACCTGGCATGTAAACCAGGTTAGTCCTACTGGATGGACCTTTTTTTCTTTCCAACATACTCTAAAATGTTTCCGTTTCTGTCCTCTCCCTGAGGAGTTTCTCACCTGTTTTATTTTAACTTTCACATATTTTTTTGAAAGAAAAAAGTTTTCACTCATGTAGCCTAACCTGGTTTAAACTCTGTTCTAAAGTTAACTCCCTTTCAGAATACCAGCTAAGATGTTCCCTAAAGAGGTGTTGTTTCAAGTTAATTGATATTCCTTGGAATCTACCCTCTACACTGGAAAGACTTAACCATAAGATTATTGCACAGAGAGAGTGAACTTACAATGTCAACTTCCAGATCAAATTAAATGGTGGCATCAGATTCGAATGAAATTTTGGAATGAATTAACCAAAACATTACTAGGACAGGTCTCCCATAATGAAATTTGTAGCAAAAATTATCCTCATCTTACTGGTATATCATAATTCATTGAATTTTGGAAATAAGGTTATTGCTGGCACTAGTTTTTCCGATGAAATAGAGTAAATTAACTGTTGTAATTGGACTTGTCCCTTTTCAGAATTCAGCCCCAGAGCACTCTAGTCCATGCCTACCTCCGTGCAGTGACGTCAGCGCGAGATTTTTTGGTCCGCACGAATAAAACGCTCGGGCTGACTTGAAGCGGCGGCGCTTTTATGCACGCGCACAGACAGCACTAATCTTGACATGAACTGGTTGCAAATGGGTGGAAAGTTCCGGGAATTTTGGAAACTTCCCGGAAACTTTCCGGAATTTTGAAGGCCCCGGTAAATTGGATTTTTTTCGGGGCGCTCGGGCTGACTTGAAGCGGCGGCGCTTTTATGCACGCGCACAAAGACTCACTTCTTGACTAGTGTTCAAAGGGGTGGAAAGTTTCCGGGAATTTGGGAAACTTTCTTCCCGTAACTTTCCGGAATTTTGAGGCCTCCCGGGATTTGGGAATTTTCGGGAATTTCATTTTTGGCTTATTAGTGTTTAAACAATTAGTTATTAAAAACATTTTGTCTCCAGGAATAAATTAAAAACCATGTTTGTTAGCCTTGCTTTCATTCTTTCAATTAAAAATCGACAACGGGTACGTCCAATGGCCAAGATTTTGTTAATCAGAAACAAAGTAATCTAGTCCAAGGGGCACTCGATAGAAATCTAGCCAAAATTGGTCAAAGATCAAATGCGCATTCACAGTAACGACCACAAAAAGATTTTAAGGTCTTGTTTCCTTGGACTACTTTTAAATATACATTTTAATACATTTTGTGTTAGGGGACCTTGAATTGGCATTGAACTTGGGGCAATTTTGATAGTTTCCCTTGGACAAGATATGTAGTCATTTTGATAGACTTTTGCTATGCCCGAAAATGAAATTCACCACCGCATTCAAATAGTGGTTTTTAAAATCGGGCACAGATATTTTGACCATTAATAAAAAATTTAAACACTTCTATTAGTCCTACATTTAAAATCTATAAGGCCCCCTTTTTTCTTTAATTTGCAGCAAGGCTGATAATTTTCAAGCAAATAACTTGACAAGAATATGGTTTACAAACCATTGCAAATGAACAGGAATCAAGTATGAATTAGCACCCATAAGAGCCTGAGAATTTTCGAGCCTTGGCCGATTTCAGAGTTCAAGGAAATTATTTCAATTTATTATTGATTTGTATCCTGTTTGGAGGCATTTTGGGTTGATGCAGGTAAAAATCAATCAAAAATGGGCTCAAAAAATTGTGGAATTTGATTCTAAAAATCTAGCTGATTTGCTGAATTTCCCCACTGAAATTTGTCCTGCCTGTTACAGGAAGCAGCCAAACCTTTAGTTAAAGGTTATTTTGAAAATAAGTTCCTATAAATCTACTAAGGTACGCAAGGTGGGTAGTTAAAGTGACAGGAGGAGATTTTTTAGGATACGAATTTCTCTCAAATTTCACTGGATCGGTTGTAGAAACCCTACCGAAACGTTTCAAAGGTTCATTGGACAAACAGGTACAAAAGAAAACAGAAACCTGTTTTGAAACTTGCCTGCTATCGTAAAATTTGTCCCCATAGAAACATGCTTTGGAACTTTCTTCCTCTGTCGTGCACGACAGAAACTACTACATCATCATCTTATTACCTGAGACGGCGTTTTTGGCTTTATTCACTTCAGGTGTGATCTAATACATTGGTAAGGCAATATCCAAATATGTAAAAAAAACATGCTTCGAGAAAATTGGGGCGACTTCGTTCTTGAATCTCATGTCTCTTTAGCAGAGTACAAACATAAATAGAGTTTGGTGTTTATTCACTTCTCAGTTGTTTAAAACGTGCTTGTTTTGTTTTTTTGCTTGTAGTTTCCTTTTGGTAGCATTTCATTTGTACAGAGTAATATCCTACTCTGAACAACGGACCTTCTAGTTTGGTATCAATTTTCAAAGATTGTTTTGAATTCCCATATTCCCTAAAATTTCCTAAAATTCCCATTAATTCCCGTTAATTCCCAATATTTCCATGGAAATTTTTTCCAGCTCTGAAAATTCCCGGGAATTTTTTGCAACCCTATTCTTGACACAAGCATACCTGTAATGACATCACTGCACCGAGGTAAGACATAGGCTGGTATTCTGAAGGGAGTCTAACTAACTTTAGTCCCCAGGTTTTTTAAACCAGGGTTAGTCCCTACAGAGTGACCTTTTTTCCTTTCAACATACTCAAAGTTAAAAACATGAACAGGTGAGAAAATTCCTCATGGATGGGCTGTTTCAGTCCATCCAAGATTAATTTTTTAGGCCAAAAGATAAGCAAAATGTTGGTGTGAAAACTACATACAATCTTGCTAGCAAGGTTTTTCTCTTCACCATGCATTTCTTTGAAGTATCAAATGCATACTAAAAGTCCGAGAAATCCGGGTTGCATAATATGTCCTAATGCATAATTTCAAAAGGCCGCCATTTCAAAGGACTTTTTGGTCATACTCAAGATCCGAGGGTCGTAAGAATGTTAGTTTTGGGTGTCTCTACCCATGTTTTGGGTCCTACGACTCAATAGAACATTAATCATAGAGATAGATATTAGTGGGTTAAGCCTTATTTGCAGAAATCCAAAAATGGCTGCCAATTTTGTTGAAATTTTTTGAAATGAGATATGTTGAAATTTCATTTTTGGTGCCATACTTAAATTATCAAAGAAACGATCATTATTAAGTGCCAGTAATCAAGGGACACATGGCCAAAGTATTCAGCCATAATGAAATAGACCGTACTGAAAAACTTTCACAAATTGGAAAACAATTTTTGGGTGTTTACATTTTTGTAAAAAGGAAAAGGAACTAATCTCTTTTGTAGCTTCACTTCTCAAACCAAGGAGAAAAGGAACTAATATTCTTATCTTTGTAAGCTTCACTTCTCAAACAAAGGATGCTGACATTACTGCCATGTAGTACTCAATGCTTCATTGCCAAGTAAGACATTACTGAAATCTTCTTCTGAGCGCTCGGAATGGAAGTCCTAGGCTCCTTCACTTCACTGTCTATAAGATCCAGGCAAAGCTTTATGCTGTTATAAGTTTCCTGCTGCTCCACAAATTAATTCCCCTTCGAGAATGTCGACTGCTACTCTTGTCCCAGTTTTTTCACAAAGGTTTGAAGGAAGCATGACTTTCTATCTTAATGATGTATCCAGAAATGAGGGTATACTAGTTTGTATTATGAGGTTAAAACACATATGTTTTAAAAGAAGTTTAATTTATCACTTTGGTCATATTTAACTATGCATCATGAGACCTGAATCAGAAACAGGCATTTTTTGATGGAAAGGACAACTGTCGATTTAGCCAATGTCACAATTAGTGAAAATATTATTGCTTGGTTATAAATTTTAAGGCATATTTGTCAAATAAGACGTCCAAATTTTCCGAACAAATGATAATAGAAGTGATTTTTTTTTTGTCAATTGTTGTTCTTTTACAAAGAACGTTGTTCATTGCTCTTGGTAGAACATAACCGGGCAATAATTAACCACAAGAGGTAATTTGTTAAGGGAATATAATTTTTTGGAAAGAGGGTGTGCCAATGGCGATCCCAACAGATTTTTAAACACCCTTAACGATTGCTGCTAGTCTACCTCTAAACTCTGTTTCCCTATGTAATTATCCTTCACCAACTATAACTCTTCCACTGTTTTATACCCTCATCATTAATTGAAAAACACTACCGGAGGTGAAAAAATGGGACAGGATAAGCACTAAGCTAAGGCCTTTAAAACGTTATTGTTCCTTGAACTAGGACCTTTAAGGAACTGAAATATGCCCACGGAATTTAGCATATAGCGCAAACTATTTTTTGTATTTGTTTTTAATGTTGAAAATTATAACATATAATTTTAAGATTTGTACATATGCTATGAGGGAATATTGACAGACCGATTATTGTTTCCGACACAGTCTCATTCTTACGGTATGTAATCATGTCAAATCAATTAATTTTAACCCTCGTCACAGGGTTTTTTCACCCATCGAAGTGAAAAGAAAAATGTGTGAATGTGTCGCAAATGAATTTTAGGTGAACCGTTTTTACATCCTTTTACACAATTTTTGTGAAAAAAATTCGGACCCACCACCTTACCCCGGGGGAAGGGTAAGACACCAAAGTTGAGGGTGGTTGGTTAAGCCTCCCTATACTTTATGGGGTAAATTGGTACACCAATATTTTGCTATTAAAAACAGAATTTTCATGTTATTTGAGCAAAGTTTCATTTTTAATCAAGTTAAATTTGGGTTCTTTCTTTTCCTATGTGTCCAAAGAATTAAAATTCCCTAACCTTTGTACACAAAACTGATTTTCGCTCAATTGTACAAAGGTGTCATGCATTATGACGTCATAGAAGCAAGATGCTGGGAATTTTGGTACGTATGTTGGTATCACGTGGATAAGAGCAGACCTATAGCTCTTTATTGAGCACAAACTCAGTTCAAAGGGGGGTCTCTGTGAAAATATATGGGGTTACATCAACCCCCGCGGGTTAGACGGGGTACAAAAACAGCCTGATTAGGTTAGCCATACGAAAATTTGTTGCTATGTAGATTAAAGGCCATGGTCCGATTACTAATAAATACCTATCCCCAGATTTTTACCGGAAGTTGGTCAAAATTTTGAATCTGAAGAAAGCCACTAGTTTTCTCGTTTACCCTGTGAATCTTAGGATTAAAAGGATGTTTGGTTTTGATGTTATGAGCGAAATGCACCACATTTTGGTCGACCAATATTATTTTACACAGTATCCTATGGGATTAAAAAATGACATTTTTACTCTCGCCTCAAAATGGTTGAAATAACGTCGCGAAACTTTACAGATGGGTTTTTGGGGTGAAGGCCATTCTATCAAAATAACAACTTTATATACTAAAATCGGGGCAGGCATCATATTTATGTTAAAGCCACGCCAAAGCAATGGCAGAAATCAATGATCAGACCTGTTCTGTTTATTTTGTTGTGTTTCTTTGATCCAATATTGGTTCCATAAATTGGCACTTTGCCACTGAATCTTATGAGCGTATCATTCGTACCTTTAGCTTTGCTTGTCGTAGAAATTAGTTCGTTCTAGTCTACCCTATTAAGTACCTGTAATTATGTGTATACAATATTATACTTTCTCTGTGTCTCAGACAAATATAGCCATCAAATGGCGGCCATTTTGGATTATGCAAATTAAGCTGAACCAAATGTCCATGTTATTAGTACGTATAATTGTGGTCACATACCTTGAAAACATGGGTATAGACACTTGAATTATTCTGCGACGAGTCTCAGAACTCAATATATTACCATAAATCCAATCCAAAATGGCGGCCATTTTGAATTATGCAAATGAGTCATATTTCTGCACTCGGATTTCCTCACCTTTAGTATTACATTTAAGTACATTAAGCAAATGCATTGTGCGAAAAAAACCTTTGATATCAATTTGGTTCTCAGGTCATAACCTCAATTTTCTGTGGACTATTTCTCACCCGTTATGGCACACTTTCAGAGTATGTTGAAAGAAAAAACCGATATGCAGCACCTCATTGTAAAAACCCTGAAAATTGGCCGGGGTTCAGGGGGCCGCCTAGGCCCCTACGGGTTTCCAGGGGCAGAGCCCCGCCGGGGGCCCAGGGGCAGCTCCCGGGCCCTGGATTTTAGCATTTTTAAACACCTAATAGTCACTCTGGAGTACAAATTTCTTTGA
Source organism: Ophioderma brevispina (assembly GCA_023653785.1). Taxonomy (NCBI): domain Eukaryota; kingdom Metazoa; phylum Echinodermata; class Ophiuroidea; order Amphilepidida; family Ophiodermatidae; genus Ophioderma; species Ophioderma brevispina. Next base: position 1,663 of record JAMKCH010077468.1, on the reverse strand, counting down.
AAAAAGTACATGATAATTCAAACAAAGGGGTATTATTTCATTGAAAAATATGCTTATCGTTGACAATTTCCTGTATTCAGTTCATTAGCTTTAAGTTCATCAGATGTCTGATAATCAAGTCTGATCAACATGCATGACATGATTGAAGTGCTGACTTACATGCCTACCTAGCCTTGCCGAGCTGATTGTTTAACTGTTAAATTCCTCACAGCAGCGCTTGAAAAAGCGCTGTAATCTCTTGGGCATTTTTTCAATGCCCGCCCCTGTTTCTTTATGTAATCTTTATGCGATGACCATTTGATCCTTTGATCGCTTTCTTCCCCGACGATCCATAATTCGCGCGTTTCTACACCATGGTGACTGTCATTTTTAGTAGTACGCCAGTCCAGCCTGGTTCAGTTTCCTCATGTACTCTGATAAAAAATCGTCGTTGTCATCGTTCTCTTCCAGTTTGCCAACCATGACCAATTTCCATTTATTCTTATCTTTCTTCTATCACTTGTAAATCATCAGTCCGTTCAAGAACTTTCATTTTTTCCTACCGAAAGTATGTCGCATAACCATAGCAAAACACACACATCGCGCGCGCCTCGCTGAATCACCTCCTTACACATAGCCCTGTAGGAGATCGCTTACGTACCCGTCAAAATATTTTCTTGTAAATGGTTACGGTATGGCGATCGAGTCGAAACCAAACGATACGTGGTAAATTCTAGGTTGCCGAGGGGAGCGGAATTATAGCACTAAATCTCGTTGTTAAACACCCTTCATTTATGTTTGGCTCACCAGACGCCCGGAAAAGCCGGGTTTTTGAAACTATTACTACACAAACAAAAAAAACCGAAAACGGACATTTTTTTGGGGTTGTAAAAACCCGGATTTCTGAACAACCGGAAAACTGGCATCTCTGAACAAAGGTCCACTCGTTTGTAGGACTGAACCCTGGTTAACCGGGACTAAAGTTAGACTCCCTTTCAGGATCTACCGGGGGCCCATGGACTATACCTGCCTTTCATCCGCAATTTTCTGTTGGCTAATTACTCATATTTTTTCGAAAGAATTTTTTTATTGTACCACCACCCTATAATTCCATCAGCCTTAACAGAATAAACTGCTTTCAAGATGTGGTGGCCGAATATTGAATTCTCCGTTATTTAAATAACCCGTTTAAATGAAAATTTCCAATTTGTGAAGCGTTAGCCCTTTTTCACAGCCCTACCACCATTCTTACCCACATTACTGATTGGCTCAAAATCACACGAGTTCCATTGTGACCAATCACAGTAGTACTCAGGGGGTTAAGGCCATATAAAAAAATAAGTGTTGTCCAGAAGATTGTGCACTGCTTTTAAAATTGTTTTTTAGCACTTTTTTCAGACATTTTACTCACTTGCCCCCTGATTTTTTTTTAATTTTCTGAAAAAAAAGGAGAATTCGGCTCGCAAAGTGGCAGACAAACATTTTTTTTTAAATTCATTTGGCTTATGTGTTCAGTAGAGCACAACACAATAGGGGTTGCTTACACCATCATTTAGTAAAAGGTTCCATCAATCCAATTTTCCCAATTTGTCAAAATACCTTTTACGCGAGCCTCATTCAACACAATAGTTTTACCCTTCTAACTGAATACAATATGACGACCAAACAAATCAAACCGTGTCTT